>ML783535.1:64069-76823 GCA_009831015.1 Picea engelmannii | reverse complement strand
AGATACACTCTGTGGAATATAGGGTTTGTGACCAGTCTTGAAACTAGTCAATAAACAGGTGTTCGGGGTAAAATAGTCATAACTTTTCCATAAAGACTCCAAATGTAGTGGGACCACTTCCATTGGAAATAGTATGGACTGTAATTTCTTGTGTGTGAGTTTTAGAATCATATGTTACAAATTGAGTGTGGGGCATGATGTACAAGTTGGGTCTTCTGAACAAACCAGAATTGAATAAAGTCTACCATTCTTTCTATAACCTCTTTTTGGGGAGGATTCAAGGAGTGAAAATTAGAGGAGTTTTAGAGAATACATTGAGTAACATTATCTACAAGATCAGAGTACTCCAAGAAGTGAATAATTGCATAAATTGAAGAAGTATAAGAAAGCATTATCAGGTTCTATGTGATGATTGGTTGATGGTGATGATTTAATGTAAAGTTTTATTATCTCTCTCATATATTCTTGGGTGGAAGGAAAGGGCAACGATAGAGAGTTAAAATATCTCTTGATATTGGAGGATTGTATCTTCCTCTTGGAGGTTTATCCCTCCCTTTCCATTTGGAAGCTGTAGCTACCTTTGGAAGTCATTACTTCCCTTGAACAAAAACTATTGATTATTTCTCATATATTGTGCATGGTGTATTGTGGTGTATTGGTGTAACTCTTATACTATTGTTCATTNNNNATTGAATATAATTGAATGGTTTAAGTATAAGTTGAAAAAGGTTTTTAAAATTGTACTTGATACTGATTCACCCCCCTCTCAATATCAACAACTTGAACTAATTACCTTATGGAGGAAAAACCATTTCTGACACAATACTAAGACGATGGTGATGGATGTTGTTACTGCTGACAAGATAAAGGTGCTGGAAGAAATAAAAGGTGGGCCCTCCAGGGCCATGCCAAATTCAATCCTTCTCTCGGTACTCCATGTCCAAGACCTATAGGCCTCGAGACATGATCTCCTAGTTATCCCTAAAAGTGGGGGATAACATGCTATCAACCAGTGCAGTCTCCCCACCATCCTCAAGTTTGACTCCCGATAAGAAAGGAGTCAGAGTAGACTTGTAGTCTGTCATGTGAAATATCTCAAGGATATCTTGTGCATACTTGGCCTGAGACAGTTTGATGCTTGATGCATCATGATTGATCTCAAGTCCAAGGAAGAAGTGTAGCAGACCCATGTATGTCATCAAAAACCTATCATGTAGAATCCTCTTGACTATAGAAATTGTTGAATTCGAGCACCCAGTGATCAACAAATCATCGACATATAGAACTAAAAGTAGAAGTGAATCAGTTGTCTTGAGCATGTAGACATTCAGGTCTGATTTACAACATATAAAGTTATGTGACAACAGGTAGGAATCCATCTTGACATACCATGCCCTTGAAGCCTGCTTAAGGCCATAAAGTGACTTCTTCAGTTGCCAGACTAAAGATGAGTCTTGCATAAATCCATGGGGCTGCTCCATGTAGCTCTCCTCAGAGAGATCACTATGAGGAAATGCATTCTTCACATCCATATGATGGACTTCCTACCCTTGGTTGTCGCAATGGAAAGTGCCAATCATATGGAATCCATGTTCTTTACTAGAGCGAAGGTATCATCATAGTCAATACCATGAACCTAATGAAAGCCTTTGGCAACAAGCCTAGCTTTGTATCTGCTAATCTGTCCATCTGTTGTTCTCTTGGTCATGTAGACCGATCTGCATCTAACAATTTTCTTTCCAAAAGGAAGGGGAACCAGATCCCAAGTCTGGTTCTCGAGGAGGGAGTTGTACTCCTCCTCCATGGAGGATTCCCAAAAGGGATTTCCAACAACCTCGCCATAAGAGTGTGGATCTGAAGACTGAACCAAGAAAATATTCCTACAGTGAAATGGTTCAATGACAGTGAGTGAAACAAGAGGCTCCTCAAAATCAGATTGAGTCCTTATAGTATCGGCGAGATCACCAACGAGATCCCCTTCATCCTGAAGAGTAGTCTGTGCCCACTTGGGCCTCTACTATGGCTCTTCAACTGCATCTAGATGCTCTAAATATGCATCTGACTGTACTAACTCTAAATCTGAATCATCTAAGTCCTCTAAATCAAAACTCTCATCTGAAGAAGAGTAAAAATGTGCATTTGCATCATCTCGAACAGGTGGAATAATGAAGGTGTCTACATGCGGCTGTTGAGGTGCATGCGAGACAGTTTCCTCGAATTGGATACTACACTCAATGATGAGTCGATCCGAGGAAATATAAATAAGCCTATATCCCTTCACACCATCGGAGTATCCAACAAACCTGCACTCAATGCTCTGTGGATCAAGTCTCTTCCTCTTTTTAGAGGGAATCTGGGCCCATGCACGTGAACCGAAAATGCGAAAGTGGGTCACTTTCGGTTTGAGGCTGCTCCAAGCCTCGTAGGGGGTCTTATCCATGACAGATCTATGGGGAGATCTATTTTGGATGTATGTTTCACAATTAAGTGCTTCGGCCCATAGTATCTATGGTAGTGACTTTGCATGCAACATGCAAGATTTCATCTCCTTTAGAGATATGGTTTTCCACTTGGCAATCTATTTTTCCGCGAAGTATACGGAACTATGTGTTGCAACGAAATCCCTACCTCATGGAAAAGATTATGGATCTCATTATTTACATACTCTCCCCCATTATCAGTTCAGAGGACTTTGATCTTCTTTCTAGACTGTGTCTCAACAAAGGCTTTGAAATCTTTGAGGTGTTGAAAGACCTCGGATATTTTCCTGAGAAAATAGATCCATGTAAAATGTGAGAAATCATAAAAAAAAATGAGAACAAACCTCACTTTGTTGATGGATGGATGCATAAAAGGACCCATAAAGTCACTGTGGATCAGATCTAAAGGTGCGGAGGCTCCTTGAGACTTTTTGTTGTCGAATTTCTCTTAAGGGTGTTTCTCGAGAGAACATCCCTCACACACTCCCTTGGAGAAATGGATGTTTGGTAGACCATAAACCAATCTTTTCTTGCTAAGATGTTGCATGTATCTAAAATTCAAATGTCCAAACCTTTCATGCCATATCCTACTACTTTCATCAACATGAGTAAGCAGTAAAGAAGAATCAGTTTCAATGAATTCATAAAATGTATACAATCTAGACTGATGATTTAACTCACCGGTAGCAACCCTGGAGTTGGTTTGAATGTCATATATTTCCATGGAATTTGGTGTGAATATGAATTTCTTTCCAGTGCCATAATTATTCATCTAATACATAAAGAGAAGGTTGATAGAAAGCTTGGTAACATGCAACACATTCTCAAAGCTTCCACTGGTGAGTTCAATCCTTTCGTTTCTAGTGACTTCGAAAGAATATTTGTCCCCCATCAGAATAGGAGGAACTTTGCATGCATCCAAAGAAGAATATACTACTTTTGAGACAACCATGTGATGTTGTACTCCTGAATCTATGATCCAAGCATCGGGAGAGGAGTTGATAGCAATCAAGTCATGGCTAGAAATGYCTTTCTTGGAATTCAGATCTTYTGGCTTCTTCTTCTTCGCACCCTAGGGGATGCGATATCGAAAGTTGTTTTAATGAAGTATTTGAGACATCATATCTATTTTTTTTTKCATGCATGAAGATTTTGAATGGAATCCTTTGTGACACTACGTGCATTTCTCCCCTTTTCTTCCCTTTTYCCCTTTGGATCCAGAGGCATCGGTGAAGTGTTTTATGTACCCTTCCTTCTTCGAATTTTCATGAGGTTTCCATTTATATTTATCTTTATATTTCTGATATTTTTGGCTTCCATCATGAATAGTGAGTTTATGCTCCCTTGGGCCTTTGATTGTCCCCATGTTGATGAGCTAGGTTTGCTCTTGTGTCAAGGATTCAATAAAGTCCTGAAGAGAAGGCATCTTCCAGGTGGCTCCAGATGCGAATCTGTCAATATGGAATGTAGATACAAATACAAATAATTCAGGACCAATCTTGGAGAGAATGGTGAGAACCATTTGTTTCTCCTCCCTTGATTTATCAATCCCACAAGCTTTGAGTTGCAACAGTAAATCCTTGAATTTTGTAAAGAAATCTTGGATATTATCGAATCTTTTTGGATCCAATGTGAGAAGCTACACCTCCATCATGTGTCCCCTCATCTCATCCTGTTTTCYAAATATGCCTTCCAAGGTGGTCCAGGCTTCATTGGGAGTCTTACAGGAAGATATGTGAAAAAGGAGATCCAGAGAAATAAGATTGCAAATTGTTCTAAGTGCCTCATCCATGTGATTTAAGTACTTGGATTTTATTATGGATAATGTCCGTTTTGTATCTGTATTCAAGGTTAACTTGTAGAACCCTCTGGTTCGAAGATGTATGGCTATTTTTTCCTTCCATGAAAAATAGTTATAAGGTGTAAGAATGAATTCTTTTTGGAATTCCATCGTTCTGTTGTCTTCAATCTTTTGTACCTACAAAAACTTTTGGTGTATCTTTATCTTACGATTCCATCAGCTCTTATACCATGTAAATGTGTTTAACCTGCATAGAAGAGATCTAGATAAACAATAATACATACATTTGCACAAAGAATTGGATAAAGAAGAAGGAGAGAAAGATTGAAAGAATTCTCATTAACCGTTATGAATAATGAATAATTTACACATGATATACTCTATATATATCAATGAGTGCACATTGGAGGAGAACCAATGCACCATAGTGGTGGTCTAGAGTGATCTGGATACACACCAGCAATTATGGTACTGAACTACCACCTATTCTATTCTCTCAGGAACTTACGGGAGTGAACTGCCACCTAGTTGAGTTAACTTGTCAACTAGCATTTAGTTAACTGACTGAACAAAGAGTACTGAGGATTTAACTCATGGAATCAAGGGTAATGCACCAATTTGGTGATGGTCCCAAGGCAAGGTCAAATTAGCATGGTGATGATCCCAATGTTTCATGGTGATAAAACCAATGCACTGTCTAAAATCAACTCAACTAGTCAAACTGAAGTGTCAATTGAAAGAGAATATTCTCCAGGTGGAATAATCTCCCCTAAAATATAAGAGATTGGATAATCACTAATTATGACTAATAAACAAGAAAAAACCTTAGGAAAAATAAATCTTAGGTGTGTGTGAAGTAACTCCAACAATAAATATGAAAGACAATAATAAATGTATTAACCTAGCATGGATAATGGTCACTCAAATATTTATGGTTTTATATAATAAAAGGGACCTATCAATCACATTAAAATTTTAAAATCAATAGTGGATTTTTTTAGGTACTTTACCATGATTTGAGTTAGCCACCCAAAATGAACATATAAGTTGGGCACGCTAAGAAATGATTTTCACATTTTGAAACCTATTAATCCATTGTTGGAAAGTGATGGAGGAGAATCAATTTCAAATTCAAAGACTCAAGCATGGAGGTAGGGATATGACATCTTAACATGACCAAATTTCAAATCAACATTTAACTTAGTAACAAAACGAGTTTTTGAGATATTTTGGAAACAACGTTTTTAAATTTACATTGTTTATAAAGTCTTACATGACTGTAAGGAGTTGGAGATAGAGAGTTTAAGCTCTTATCTGACAATAACTAATAGTTATTGTAATAGAACAAAGTAGGTAACCATTAGAAACTGATAGGATAGGTTACATAGAGGACGAAGAAGAGCTTGAGGAGCCACTCCTCAGATATTTTTGTTTTGTGGTTGTATTGTATTAGACAAGAGTAGAGCATAGTAGAAGAGTAGAGTAGCATATAGGAAAAGAGGAAAGATGCAGTGAAGAATTGTAATACTATGTAACTTTATTTCATGAATGAATAGAGCAGACAAAATTGTTCCAGTTCCTTGGGCAGTGTTCATTTTGAATTGAGATTGAATGCATGTTATATTTTTTGTGTGTTTTAGTTCGTTATGTTTAATTATGATTGTTCATAGTTGATCATATGAATTTGTGACAAATTGGATAATTTTCAATCGTTTCTCTTCTTAGAACTCATATGCGAGTGCATCTCGTATGCAAGGAGTGCATCGACAGAGTATTGAGTTGATGCAAAGAAGCTCAGAAGAAATGAAAGGAACTTAGAAAAAGTCCAAGGAGTGTGCAGATTCAAGGAGTAAGAAAGTGTTGAAGAACTAGAACACATAAGTGCAAGGAGTGCAGGAATAATTTCTTTCAAATACATCCTTGGATTTGAGTTTCGCAAGATCCTAGAAATATTGGTTAAGATCCTAGAAAGGAGTGAAGGTCTAAAAACTTCATGAAATATTGGTTATGATCCATCCAGGAGAGAGAGGGATAGTTCTAGATTGTTGGATCTGGGAAAAGTGCACAAGCGTTAAGTCTCTTGGTACGTACAGGAAAGCGGAACCAAAGTCCCAAAGTGATTAGGGACCATTCATCATAAAGAGGGACATGTGGCGCAAGATCTACAATTTCATAAGTTCGTAGACCAGAAGGAGGTGAAATCGTGGAAGTAAATCTTGTCCATTGATTGTCAGGGGGGGTACATGTCAACCTATTTGAGGCTTCGGGAAAAATCACTTCAAAGATTTCAGTTGAGAGTTGAGACTCTCGAAACCCAAATTATGAAGTGTCTCTAGACCATCAGATCCATAGGCACCCGTGGTGATGGATTGTGAGCTTCAGGAGGAAGCAAAGGTGGAGTGTTTAAACTCCCAAAACTTGAATAACCAAAGTAGTTGGGGACCGTTGATCTATAGGAGGACATGCATTAACTGATTGTGTACTCCGGGTAAAACACTCAGGGAAAAAGAGAGAATGGAGAAGTTGAGAATTGATATTTTTGAACCCCGAAGATCTGAAGTGAATCATAGCTGTCTGATTCAAAAGGACATGCGGCAGAAATACATGGACTCTGGGTGAAGCCCCGAAGTTAATCATACTCATCGATCTGCATGAGACATGCGTCAATAGATCGCGAGATTTTGATAAAAGAATTTTGGGGGAAAGTGAAGGTTGAGAGTTGAGATTTTTGAATTCCAAAGTCTCAAAGTGGTCTAGGGCCATCGATTCAAGGAGGACACGTGGAAAGATATCTGCCATTGTGGAGAATGTAAGGTTTGAGATTTGAAAACTATGAAACCCAAATTGCGAAGAAAATCACGACCGTTTATTTGAACGGGGCACGTGTCGATAGATCGTAAAGTGAGAACACGTGACCCAGAGAGAAGGAATGAAAGGAGGTATATCTTAGTCATTGATCAAGAGACCCCACCCGATATTACAAGATCAACAGTCATGCTCAATTGTGGGGATAGAAAGTGCTCGAGATTTAAAAATTTGAGACCAGGCTGCAATTGAAACCATGATATCACCAAAAGGATGCGTGGAGATTGGTAGTGAATTGCGGGGAGAAAGAGATGTGGTTTCAAACCAATTTTCGTCACCATGAAATTACATGTTTACATGATTTCATAGCCCAAGGTCACATCCAAGAAGGGGCTAATGGAAAAGAGGTTAGTGTCTGAAACATGATAGTTCAACAGTGTGAAGGGAGAGGTTGTGTGTGCGATAAAACCTACACCGAAAGGCCGAAAGAGCCTGTGTTTACTTGCAAAGTGAGACCATCAAGGGTTTAGAGAGCTGATTTGGCTCGCAGAATCAAAGATCCTTGCCCGAGACGTCGCGTAGCCTGAGGGAGAGTAGGGGGGGATCCATCAGGTGGTATCAGAGCTATTGAATTTGTTTTCAGACAATAGAAAAAGGAGAAAGGAGATAAATTGATATCATTTGTGGTATCAAGAGTTGATTTTGTTTATAAATTATGAAGGTGAGGCAGTGGAATCATGCCACCTAGAAGACATAGAGCGAATCCAGAAATGGAAGAAGAAATGAGGCGACTCAGAATGAGACTAGACACCATGGAAACAATGCAGAGGAGATCATGAGACACTGGAGATATCAGTGAAGTTGAAAGAGAAAAGATAGAGGTTGAAGAATATGTAGCTAAGGATGTTGTAGAAGACCTCTTATTGAAAGTTATTTCAAGAATAGGGGCCAGAGCAAAAATAGAGGTACCAATGTATGGAGGCAATTTAGAAGTTGAAGAATTGTTGGATTAGGTACGTTCTATGGAAAAGTACTTTGATTATGAATATATCGAAGACTAGAATATGGTGAAGCATGCAGTGACAAGACGGAAAGGTCATGCAACACTATGGTGGGGAGAACTGCAAGTCGATCGCAGATGTAAGGGAAAATGGAAAATTTAAAGTTGGGATAGGATGGTAGAGAAGCTAAAATAAAAATTTACCGGAAAGGAATATCAAATAAATATATTCAGAAGATTGCAGAACATGCGATACAAAATCTTATCAGTGAAGGAATACACTGAGGAATTTTACAAACTGAACATCAGGGATGGACAGAAAGAGAATGAATATGAAAAAACAAACTGGTATATTAATGGAATCAGATATGAAATACAAGAGGAGATCATCATGATGTCTGTTAGTAAATTCAAGGATTCATATCAAGCAACCTTGAAATCTGAAGAGAATTTGGCTAGAAAGAAAATCCAACGAAACAGAGGAGGAAATTCAAGAAAAGGTAAGGGAACCATCAGAGAGAAGTTCCAAAAACAAAAGCTTAAAGCTAGGAAGCAACGCAGTCACCCTGGGAAAGATGGAAGTCCCAAGGAATGAAAACATGGAGGAAGAATCTCTTTTCCTAGAGGAAGAGGAAGAGCCATAGGAGGTAAAAGTAGATGTTATTCCTGTGGAAAGACAGGGAACATATCTTGAGAATTCATGGAGAAGAAGAAAGACACTAGAGGAGGAGAAGCACAGATTTATGAAGCACATAAGCATGTGGAAGAAGAAGAAACAAAAGGAGGAAAAAAACTAATGATGAGGAAAGTTCTTCTTAAACCAGAGAAGGGGGTCAAGGAACTAGTTCAACAAACAAGTATATTTAGAACAGCTTGCAAGACAAAAGACAAAGTTTGCAAGGTGATCATAGACAATGGGAGTACTGACAATATAGTATCCACATAGATGGTGGAGAAACTGGAGCTGAAGACAACTGCACATCCAAACCCATACAAAGTATCATGGTTGCAGAAAGGACACCAAGCAATAGTAAGTCAACAATTCCAAGTTGAATTTAAAATAGGAGGTTACACGGATGAAATATTATGTGATGTAATTCCTATGGATGTATGTCATATTTTATTGGGGAGACCATGGAAGTTTGACATAAAAGTTATTCATGATGGGAGGAAGAACACTTATACCCTATAAAAGAATGGTAGGACACACATGTTGTTGCCAATATAAGACAAAGAGTAAAAGAGGAAATCTAGTTCAAGTATACTTCTCATGAGTGGGAAGGAACTCTTGAATGAATTCTTACAAATACTTACAAATACGTTATTTGTAAGTATACTTATCCTTACAAATACTTCTTTGGAGGATTTACCTGAAAAAATCTAAGAACTGTTAGAAACATTTTTTAACATAGTGGTGGATGAATTACCTCACTCATTTCTACCCATTAGAAGTATAATCCATCATATTGAACTTATTACAAGAGATAGTTTAAAAAAGAAATAGCTTATAGGTTTACACCTAGAGAGAATGAGAAGTCAAAAATCAATTCCAAGAGTTGTTGGAAAAATGTTTAACCAGCAAAATCCTAAGCCCATGCATAGTACCAACTATGTTGATTCCAAATAAGGATGGAGGATGGAGAATGTGTATAGATTCCAGAGCCATCAGTAAGATCACCATTAGGTATATATTCCCTTTACCTAGGATGGACGATTTTATGGATTGTTTGAGTGGAGCAAGTTATTTTTCCAAGATAGACTTGAAGAGTCGATATCATCAAATAAGGATGAGAGAGGGAGATGAATGGAAGACAACATTCAAGACAAATGGAGGTTTTTTTAATGGTTGGTCATGCCATTTGGGTTGACAAATTCCCCAAGCACATTTATGAGATTAATGAATGAAGTATTGAAAGACTTCATAGGAAAATCTGTCATAGTGTATATGGATTACATACTAATCTTCAATAAGACAGAGGGAGAACACTTAAAACATTTGACAACAGTGATGAGGAGGTTGCAGCAAGAAAAAATGTTGATAAATTCGAAGAAAAACTCTTTTATGGAGACAAAAATCATATACTTGGGTTTTGTGATCTCTTCAAATTAATTGAGGATGGATCCAGAAAATGTAAGAGAAATCAAAGAATGGTCATCTCCAGGAAGCATTTTTGAAGTAAGAAGTTTTCATGGGTTAGCAAGTTTTTATAGAAATTTTATCAAAAATTTTGGTGGTATATGTATGCCCATGCTAGACACTATGATGAAGAAACACAAGTATTTTAATTGGACATAGGAAGATTAAAAAAGTTTCAAAGTGTTGAAGGAGAAGATCACAAAACAACCAATTCTGGTCTTACCAGATTTTGGAAAAATATTTCAAGTGAGATGTGATGCAAGTGGAGTAGCTATTGGAGAAATCTTGAGTCAGGATAATAGGCCAGTTGCTTATTTCAGTGAGAAGTTGAATGACACCAAGAAGAAGTATTCCACATATGAAAAACAATTTTATGCAGTAATTCAAGCTTTGAAGAAGTGGAGGAACTATGTAATTCCTAAAGAATTTGTCTTGTACAGTGATAATCAGGCTTTGTAACTTATTACTAGGCAATAAAAGTTGAATCAGAGACATGCTAAATGGGTAGAATTTATGAAGAATTTTACTTTTGTTATTAAACATATTGTTGGAAATGCTAACAAAGTTGTCGATGCTTTAAGCAGGACGAGTTTAATTGTACATGAACTCCAAGTGGATACCTTAGGGTTTGAGCACCTCAAGGAAATGTATCATGAAGATCAATATTTTAATGAGGCTTATGAGTCATGTAAGAATCCTTTGTTGGGAGATAAAATCCCACGGACAAAATATTTGACCAAGGATGGATTATTGTTCAAAGGGAGCCAACTATGCATACCAATATGCTCATTGAGACATAATTTGTTGAAAGAGAAACACAATGGAGGTTTAGCTAGACATTTTGGTCATCATAAGACATTTTCATGAGCAATTCATACTATTGGCCGAGAAAGAGGGCATAGGTGAAAAGTTTTTTGAACAAATGCAAAATTTTCCAGTATGCAAAAGAAATACTACCGAACATTGGTTTGTATCATCCATTACCATTTTCAAAAAGGCCATGGGATCCAATCAATATGGATTTTGTATTGGGATTACCAAGAACGCAAAAAGGGAGTGGTTTTATATTTTTTTTGGTGGACAGATTTTAAAAAATGGAACATTGCAGGCCATGCTAGAAAACAAATGATGCTACAAACATATCCAATTTTTTTTCATAGAAGTGGTGAGACTACATGTTTTTCCTAGGAGCATAGTGTCAGACAGAGAAAAAAAATTTGTAGGACACTTTTGGAGAACTCCATGGAATAAAATGGGGACAAAATTTTCCTTTAGTTCAACATATCACCCTCAGAAAGATGGACAGACTTAAGTAGTGAATAGGATTCCGGGAAACTTGTTAATAAATTTACTCACTGAACAAGGTCGTCAATGGGATCAGATTCAGGCACAAGAAAAATTTTCATTTAAAAAATCAGTGAATAGGAGAACTGCAAAAAGTCCATTTGAAATTGTGTATGGCATATATTCAAGAGGGATTACAGAGTTGAGAGATCTGAACCAAGATTAATTCAAAAGTGTTGGCGCAAAATATTTTGCAGCAAAAATGAAAAAAATCCATGACAGAGTTAGAGAGCAGTTACAAGACAATAACTTGAAATATAAGAACCGAGTTGATCAAAAGAGGAAGTTCAATTGGAAGTAGGAGATGAATTTTTACCTAATTTGAGAAAAGAGAGGTTCCCAAGGGGAACACATAACAAGTTGAAGATGAAGAAGATAGGACCATGCAGTTTTCTCAGAAATTTTTTAGCCAACACTTATGAAATTGGATTTCTAAAAAATGTTGGGATATCACCGATATTCAATGTTTCAGACCTATATACTTACATGAGAGATGATGCAGGAGAATCATATGATCAGGAAGAATTTCAGTGGAAAGAAAATTTTCCCACAACAGAAAAACCTCAGATGGAGAAAATCATAGAATATAAAGTTGGAAAGAAGACCAAGAGGAAGACATATCTTGAATACTTAGTGAAGTGGAAATATCATCCAGTGGAAGATTCAATTTTGGTCACTGGACCTAATATTTTGAAGTATGTAAAAATAGTACAGGAGCTCATCGACAAGAGTACATGAATATTTTATCCATGGGAGTATGATGCAGGAGCATCGCTTTCAAAAACAAATATGCAGGCATGGAGGCAGGGATATGACATCTCATCATGACATAATTTCAAATCAACATTTAACTCAAAAACAAAATGAGTTGTTGAGATATTTTGGAAACACCATTTTTATATATATCTTGTTTTTAAAGTCTTATATGACTATAAGGAGTGGCAGATAGAGAGTTTCATCTCTTATATAATAATAAATGATAGTTATTGTAATAGGACAAAGTGGGTAATTGCTAGAAATTGATAGGATATGTTGCAGATAGGATGAAGAATGTAACGACCCTTGATTATAAATTATAATTAATTTAATAAGGTAATCCTAAAAGATTAGCTAAACTATATTTATTTATTAAAATAACCTTAACTAATTATTTGTTATTAATTAGTTATTCTTGATTATGATTAATT
>ML783535.1:0-34795 GCA_009831015.1 Picea engelmannii | reverse complement strand
GAGGAATACATTGAGGAATTTTAGAGGCTAGCAGTCATGGTGTAGTATATATCACCAACCAGGCTCATGATGCTCTTCACTGAGGGGTTGATGGAACCCTTGAAGGGTTGGGTAAAGGATTTTAAGCCTACCAACCTATAGGATTCCATTTGGAATACAAGGGACCTAGGAGTAGCTTCCAAACCAAAGTTTGTACCTAGGCCACCCCTTAACACTAGAGAAAGAGACTAGAGACCTCCAATGAAGCAGGGGGGACGTGGGGGATGTGACCTAAGAGGGTTTGATAGGGGCTGTGGAAGAATGGATGATAACACCAAGAGGGAACTGAGAAGAAAGAAACTCTACTTCACGTACAAGGAACCTTTGAACCCATCGCACAAGTGCATGGGTCATGATCAAGTACACTACATAGAGCTGACCTCAGACAATGAGGAGGAAGAATATTACAGCCAAATCCATAACATAGAGGCCAAAAGCATAGATATAATAGAGGAGGTGGTAACAGAAGATGACAGTACGACTGACGGGAAAGCCACCTTGGCATCTATCAGTGGGGTTCCCAAATTCAACACCTTCAGAATGAGAGGAGTCTTCTAGGGTTAGAAGGTATTAGTGTTGATTTCTGGGGGATCCTCTCACAACTTCATTTACTCAACACTTTTGAAGAAGAGGAATATACCCATGGTAGGATTTGAAGGGTTCAAGGTGGAGGTAGAAGATGGAAGACTATGCCTTGTGACAGGTACATTCTAGGTATGAGGCTTACATTGGGTAGGCATGAGTTAGTACAGGACGTGTATGTGATGGACCTTCCAGACACTAACATCATCCTTGGAGTCCAATGGCTCAACACATTGGGACCTATCACCACCAATTACAAGACCATGGAGATGTCATTTATAGAGGAGGGTGGACAAAAGGTAGGGCTCATAGGCATGATAGGTAATTCTTCCAAGATATTTATGGCCAAGAGGATGGAATTCATCTTTAGGAGAGAGGAGATTGTATATGCAGTTGAATGTAGGATTTTGGCACATGTGGATGAGAAGGGTAAGGTTCAATACACCCCAGAGATCCAATATATCCTTTACATGCAACAAAAAGTGTTTGGACCAATTCCTTCAGGGGTGCCACTAGACAGGGGGTTTGAGCATATCATTGAGCTGGAAGTAGGGGATAAGCCAATCATCACCACACCATATAGGCATCCAAAGAAGTATAAAGACAATATAGAGAAATCCATCTAAGAACTCCTGGACATGGGACACATTAGGCTGAGCTCTAGCCCTTTTTCTTCTTTAGTAGTGCTAGTCAAGAAGAAATATGGGACGATGCGGATGTGCATCAGCTTCAGGGCCTTGAATAAAAAGACAATAAAAAACAGGTACCCTCTACCTAGGATTGATGAGTTGCTATACAAACTGCATGGAGTTGTCTATTTCACCAAGATTGACCTTCATTCTGGCTACCATAAAATCAAGATGAGGGAGGAGGACATTTCAAAAACAACTTTCAGGTGTCATTACGACCATTATGAGTTCTTGGTGATGCCCTTCGGGTTAACCAATGCCCCAGCTACATTCCAATCTTGCATGAACCATGTGTTAAACAAACAACTGAGGAAGCACTTGTTAGTATTTTTTGATGACTTGCTCATTTATAGCAAGATGTGGGAGGAACACCTTCGACATGTGGACCAGATTCTATCTATAATGGTGGAGCAGTCACTGTACACTAAAGAGTCCAAATGTGAGTTTGGAATGACAGACGTTATTTGCTTGGGACACATCATCGGAGCAATGGGGGTACAGGTGCATCGGGACAAAATTAAAGCCATCATGGACTGGCCTAACACTAAGACACTCACAGAGCTAAGGGGATTTCTAGGCATGTGCACTTACTATAGGACATTTGTCAAATAGGTTTCTCAGTTGTGTGCACCCTTGACCAATTTGACGAAGAAGGGAGCCTTCAAATGGAGTGAAGAAACTCAAATTATGATGGATAAAATGAAAAAGGTGATGAGCACGTGTTCAGTACTAGCTCTTACAGATTTCATCCTACCTTTCACTTTGGAGTGTGATGCCTCAGGGGAAGGCATAGGGGCCATACTGATGTAGAATAGGCACCCCCTTTCCTATGAGATATGAAAACGTAGGGGTCCTAAGATACTCTACAACATTTATGACAAAGAAATGCTCGCTATCATGCATGCACTAGCCAAATTCCGGCAATATCTATTAGGTGCAAGGTTTGTGGTCAAATCAGATCATAACAGTCTTAAATACCTATTGGAGCAGAAGGACATAAATGAAAGGAAGCATAAATGGGTGAGCAGAATACATGCCTATGACTTTGACATTGAATTTAGGAAAGGGAAGAACAATGTGGTGGCTGATGCATTGTTCAGGAGGCCATCCATTTTTTCCATGACAGGTATATCAGTTGACTGGAAGGACCAGTTGGTGAAGGAGTATGAAAAGAATTAATTCTCTTGTCAAGTATTGGATGGACAAGTATAGGATGATAACTTTAGGAATATCAATGAAATCATCTACTACAAGGGTCGAATCTTTTTGGTTCCTGGATCGGCCTTCAAGGATAAGGTATTGCAAACATGTCATGACTCACCAATGGCAGGGAACCAAGGGATTAGCAATATGTACAGGCAGGGGAGAGAGAGGTTCTCATGGAAGGGCCTTAAGGAGGACGTAATAAAGCATGTCAAGGAGTGTAGTACATGCCAGGAAAACAAATATAAGCACACTCACCCAACTGGACTACTGCAACCCTTACCCATTCCAGAGCACAAGTGGGAAAGCATATCCATGGATTTCATCACCAGGTTGCCAAGGACGTAGGAAAAGGATTGTATTTTTGTAGTGGTGGACATGTTGAAAAAGTTCACACACTTCTTCTCCATAGCCACAGACTTCAGTGCAACACAGGTGGCCAAATTATTTTTCAGGGAGATTTTCAGGTTGCACAGCCTACCCAAGATCATCATCAATGATAGGGACAGTAGGTTCATGAGTACATTTTGGTAGGATTTGTTCATATTGGTGGGTACGACCTTTCCCCTAGTACCAACTATCACCCGCAGATGGATGTACAAACCGAGATAGTCAACAAGTGGGTAGAAGGCTACCTCGGGAATTATGTAGCAGGGAAATTAAAAGCATGGGTCAGATGGTTTCACTTGGGAAAGTACTGCTACAACACCACCCAACACGTGTCCATAGGCATGACACCATTCAGGGCCTCATACAGTTATGACCCACTATCTTTTGTAGAGATTTCTTTTGGAGACAACAGGGCACCAATGGTACAAGATTGGGTACAACAGAGCCAAGACATCCTTAGAGAACTGAAGGATCATCTACAGAGAGCACAGAACAAGTAGAAGGTCAAAGCAGACAAGCATAGGGTTGATCGTACCTTTGAGGTTGGTGACTTAGTCTATCTAAGGCTCCAACCATATAGGTAGGCTTCTATAAAAAGAAGTGGAGTAGAGAAGCTACAACCACATTTCTTTGGACCCTACAGGATCAACAGAAAGATAGGGATAGTAGCATACAAGTTGGAGCTTCCACAGGGCAACATGATGCACAATGTCTTCCATGTGTCCTTCCTGAAGAAGACCATCGACCAACACATCACACCTATTGAGGTGATACCTCCCATGGATAAATAAGGGAAATTGGTTTTGATTCTAGAAGAGATACTAGAGGTTCAGGAGAAGAGGCTCAGGAAAAGAATCATCAAAGAGTATCTGATCAGATGGAAGGATCTACCCATTGAGGATGCCACGTGGGAGAATGAACAAGTGGTACGGGAAACAGGTTTGGAATTTCTTGAGGGCAAGCAATTTATAGCAGGGGAGACTGTAATGTCCCCCACCTTTTGAGGAAGAGGTTTGAGAAGACTTAGTGGCCTAGCCATCCCCACTAGGCCATAGTCTCACACAGAGGGGAAAATTCAACCAAACTAAGGTTATATTCTTAAATTAACTTAATAAAAAGGTAAAAAGAGTGAAAATACAATTCAATGAAGAAATATAAGCGCTAGAGGTTGAGTTAGGGTTAACCCTAGGGGTTAAATTAACTCAACAGGGAAATAGAAGAAAAGTATAAAAAGAAGGCTAGGGTGCACCTCTCATTCATTTTGTATTTTGATGTTTTGCTTGTTGATTCTCTTGAGCATACAATTTTGAGGGTTTTGATATTACAAAACCTAGTGAGTAGCTCAGTGGTGAAATATTCCACTCACCTAGATCCAAGCTTGGTCTCGAGGATGAAATACTCCACCCACACCATTATATAGCTATCATCTATTCAGGAGGACTAGCAGGGTCGTACCATCTAGGGTTTTTTTTGCAGGGGCACACAATATGTTGAAGAAGAGTTCGATCCAGCTAGAAGAAGGATCCTTAGAGAATTCCAGCATTAGGGTTTTGCTTGCAAGCCCTTACTCATCATTTTGAGGGCTTCTTGGAGGAGTCATCACATCTCTATCATCTATCTGTAGGTTGGAACAATTTCAGGAGGAAGGGGATGATTTGGTGATTCAGTATTATTCAGATCTGGAAGGCTATAGGTTAGATCTGATCTTGGGACTTCTCTCAAGTTCTTATGGTGGATCGATCTATTATTTGAAATATTTTTAGAGCATACAGAGCCCATATTAAGCTAGGTCATACCATTGGCCATATTCAGGTTTTCAGGAGGGCCGTACCATCCTAAGGTTTTTGTAGTTTGAGGAGGAAGCTTTAGTGTTTGAGCTCCATACTTCGAGAGGAGGCTTCCATTGTCTTGATATATTCTTTGGGATGATTTGGCAACATTTTCAGGTATTTATCCTAGGAGGGCCAAAACCTTGTGGGTATTTGTCTTCAGTAGGCCGTACCAATAGTCAACAGGGCCGTACCAGTTGCTTGAAGGTTAGGCTTAAACCCTGGTTTTGTAGTTGACAATTCATATTCTATTGCAGCCTTTGGGAGGTTTGATTTGTATCTTTGGGATAATTTTGTATGTAGCTCTATTATTTTATTGAAGCCATCTATTCCAGATATGCTTCTCTATTGTATCAGGTGCTTTCTTTCTTATAATAAGGTTCATCTATTTCCTCATGGTTCTTATCTTGTGTAGTGTTGATGATCTTCATATGATGACAATGATGCTTATATAAATATATGGCTGAATAAATGAATAAACCCTAAGGACGAAATTTTCATGGAAAACCTGCATACACAACAAATATTACTCAAATCAGTGATTAGTTAGTGATTCCAAGAAAAAAATTGACTTGGGATCATTACATTATTATTATTATCTTTCCACAAGTATCACTTACACCTAGATTTTATTGTCCTAGGTTGGGCAATATTTTATTAGGGAAATTGTTTTTAAATCTTTCTTATCACGTTATTTGTTCTAAGGCCATCTAGGTTTATTCACTTTTTAGTTAACAATGCGATGTACCCTTCAAGACGCACTAGGTGCTCCAAGGGTGCCACTTGCCTCATTATGTTTCCCTTGCGCGAAGTGCCCTTCAAGACACACTATGTCCTCCAAGGGTTCCCCTCACCTCTTTCTATTTTTTGTGCATGACGTGCCCTTCAGGATGCACTATGTGCACCAAGGGTTCCGCTCACCTCTTTTCGCTTTTCTTGTGTGACGTGCCCTTCAGGACACACTACATGCTCCAAGGGTGCCACTCGCCTCTCGATTGACTTGGTAGACATCAAAAACCCATGGAGTCAATACTCCGCCAAGTGATCTTGTGGGAGACTAAGGGCCTCTAAGGAATAAGGACCCTGCCTTATTGAGTACCCCTTAGAATCATCGTGAGCGTTTCTCACAATTTTCTCTCACAACATCATGGGTCTTATCAAACTAGGTAATCGTTAACCTATAGTTCAAGACACAACGGGAGTGCTAGTAGGCTGTGGCAAGGCTGTTGTCCACACCTCTCCCTCAACGTCTCTTGTGGTCGTGCGTGACCCCTCTAATCCACATGTGAGTCTGGTCGAAAATCTATCGTCAACCTACATCATCAATGAATCATGTCAAAAATAAAATCAATCATCATATCATCTAATGAGTTGTGCATATGTCATATCTACAACAATCAACCCCAATAGTCTACACCCTTACTTGATTTGGAGTCCAAGGGGTCTCCTCGATGCCTCTTCATCCTCTAGGTCCAAGATCCTGCACACTCAGGAGAACCCAGTCACTAGCACTTATGATGCAGGAGAATCGTAAGCAGCCAACCAAGTGAGCATGAAGGATAATGCAGGAGCATCGTAAGCAGCCAACAAGGCGAGCATGAAGGCAAAAGACAGCTGGAGGAGCATAACACACATTTTACACGTTTTGAAATATTTTTGAAAAATTAAAGAATGGATATTAATGTAATAGCTAGAAGCATACTTGCATTTATATCTAGTTGTTGTAAACAGATCGTGAGCAATTTTCTCTCATCTGTCAATGTAAAAGGCATTTAAGCCCAGTTAATGAAAGTAGGTAGATTTGAATTATGGATTAGACAGTTTTAGAAGCGTAGGAGGGAAAATGAATATAGACACCCTCACCCTTGTATCATTTGTAACTTTTGATTATCATTCAGATTTTCATAAGTTGGAGAGTTGTAGAGAAGAACCCATGTACAGGAGCACTTGAGTTAATATATGAAGMTTTGACTCAACTTTCATGGTGTTATGATGCTTACTGTTTACATTTGTTGAATGCTATGTTTACAGTTGCTTTGTTTCTCTGTATGCATTTGTTTCAATGCCATGTTATGAGTATGATTTCATGTTGAATGTATGAAGTTTGAGAGAAGAAAGAGAATGAGTTTCAATTGTTTCTCATCCTGAGAGTTCCTGCAAGGAGTGTAGTGAAACATCCGCAAGGTGTGCGTTGACAAGGCTCTGAGTTTAGCTCAGAAATATCAGGAGTGATACCGTTGTTCTCATTTTAGCAGAAGTGTAGGTGGAGCACAAAAGCCATGCAAGGTGTGCGTAGGAAAATTGAAGCCTTAGAATTTATCAACTAAGGTTGAAGAGTGAAGGAATGCTATTGCTGAGAATGCACAGAGTCGAAGAATCAAATACACAAAAGTATTTGAAAGTTTGCTGCAAGGAGTCCGTGCAGGAGTCCTTTTGAGAGACTTGAGTTTGCAAGGGAAAGCTCAGGAGGATTAGTACCTTTGAAGTGTTCAAAGGGAAGGAGTGAAATTATCACGCAGAAGCCAAGTTCCAGTGGAAGAACGCTAGTCCATTTCATAGAAGTTATCAAGGAGGAAACGAGCGGTTGAAGTTCTCCATGGAGAACTCCTGAATTGCGAGACGGATTGTTAAGCATGGAATTTTGGGATTTTGGTAATTTGGGATTTGAAATACTGGAAATATTGATGATAAGGAATCAGGAGCCTTTGCATTGAAAAACCTAAGTTACAAAACCCAAAATATCCTTGAAGTGGCATTTTGACACTTCGGGGATCGGGGATTCGACATTCCCATTGACAAGGATTCAGGGCACTTCACATAAGAAACCCCAAAGTCGTGAAACGCAAAGCATTGGTGAGGTGGTGTTTCGGTATTTCGGTGTTTTGGGGTTCGGGAACCCAAGAAGACAATGGTTTGGAATTGAGAGTCTCGAACTCTCAGTACCCATAAGCCCGAAATAACGAACAACAGTCGAAGTCTTGTTCAAGTCTCGAAAGCTAGAAAGCTTGAGAAATAGGTGGAAAGAGCCCACGTCAGAGATAGAAGATAGTGAAATTGATAGGTGGCATGTCTTCGTCAAATAGGCAGAGCCAAAACTTGTTTACCATTTCGGGGTTTTGTAGGTTGAAGAGTCGGGAGTCTTGTATCCGGATTCATGAAGTCGCGGAGTCCAACACTCTGAATCAACGAAAAGTCCTGTTGGGGAGGTAGACTTTACTGAACGCATTGGGGTTCGACATTTCGGTGTTTTCGAAGGCAAGAGGTCAGGGTACTCTGTCCCATAATTCCCGAAGTTGTGAAATGAAATACAAATGTGGAGGAGGACACGGCCAAAGATTCTGACGTTTCAGCATTTCGGTTTTCGATGGGTTGAAGAGCCAGAAAATCGGCAACAAAAATAAAAAAATCGTGAAACCCAAAGTCCCAGTTTGACGAATGGTGTGATCTTATTGAGGTTAGTATATTTGGGTGATGCCTTGGGTTTGATCACTTGGGGCATACTCATAAGGACCTATGGATACACCATCGTGTGTGTGAGGGATTCCCTGTGTGGTAAATCAAAGAGTCAATTAGACTCAGGAGGGAAGATTTAGAACAATCCTGAGTAGATCTTGACCCAAGGGTTGGGGGTCTGCGTCAGTTGTGGTATCAGAGCATAGAAAAAGTTCTTTTCTTTCTATAGTGGAGAAAAGAGGAACATTTTACAACCATGCCATCGAGGAGAAGAGACAGACCAATGCCTGATCCAGTCGTGGAAAGAGAAATGCGTGAGTTACGTTCTAGACTTGATGCTATGGGGACAACACAAAGGGGCACAGTTGACGCTGGAGATATCAGTGAAGAAAAAAGTGAAAATGAAGCTGGACATGAAGGATAAGAAGTCGCAGTCGAAGATGTTGTGGATGAACACCTATTCAGAGCTATTGCAAGGACATGTGCCAGAGAAAAAATGGACATTCCAGTGTATGAGGGAAACTTGGATGTTGAAGAGATTCTAGACTGGATTAGAGCTCTAGATAAATACTTCGAATATGAGGATGTCGAGGAAGACAAGAAGGTCAAACATGTCATTACCAGACTTAAAGGGCATGCAACACTATGGTGGGATGAACTGCAAGCCGACAGACGCTGCAAGGGCAAGTAGAAAATAAAAAATTGGGATAGAATGGTTGCAAAGATGAAATCCAAATTCATGCCCAAGGATTATCAAATCACTTTGTTTCGAAGGATGCAAAATTTGAGACAAAAGTTGATGACATTGAGAGAATACACTGACGAATTCTACAGGATAAACATCAGAGTAGGTCATCAGGAAAGCGATGATGAAAAGGTTGCCAGATACATGAATGGTTTGGGATATGACATTCAAGATGAGATGAGCATGATGACCCTTCATACTGTGGAAGATGCTTATCAGATGGCTCTGAAAGCTGAAGAGAAGATGAGCCGGAAGTAAGGTCAAAGAGGCCGAGGCAGAAGTCAAGCCAGACGCAAAACAATTTCCCAAGACAGAACTCAAAAATCTAAAGAAGAGGGGAAGAAACCTCAAACTCAACATGAGAGAGGAGGAAGCTCACAAAGAGGGTAGTATGCTGATAGGAATACTTTTCCTCAAGCTAGAGGAAGAGGAATAGGCAGAGGCGATGAAGTAAAATGCTTTGTCTTTGGAAATATCAGACATAAATCCTATGAGTGTCCAGATAAGAATAAATATGGTGGTGAAACTCACATTGTCGAAGCTCAAGGATCGAATGTTGAGGCAGAAGATGCTAAGGGCAGAAGATCCTTGATGATGAGGAAAGTTCTCTTAACGCCAGAGAAAGAGGCAATGAACCCAACCCAAAGAAACAGTTTGTTTCAGACTACTTGCAAAACCAAAGACATGGTATGTAAGGTCATAGTGGACAGTGGTAGCACAGACAATCTCGTATTTATAGAGATGGTAGAAAATATGGAGCTGGAGACTGTTGTACATCCAAGCCAATACAGAGTTTCGTGGCTACAAAAGGGACATCAGGTAAATTTCACTAAACAGTGTTTAGTTGAATTTAAAATAAGAGGATATAAGGATGAAATATTATGTGATGTCATTCCCATGGATGTTTGTCATCTATTGATGGGTAGACTGTGGAAATATGACAGGAACACAGTTCATGATGGGAGAAAGAACACGTACACTGTGGAGAAAAATGGGAGGATGCACATGTTGCTGCCGATTAAAAACCAAGAGGTGAAAATAGAGATGAACAACACTGTACTTCTCATTAGTGGGAAGGAACTTCCTAAGAAGGTTAAGAAGAAGGAAGACACACAATTTATTGTGGTCAAGAATCCTAAAATTGTTTTGACGAGTACAAGGATAGATGTTTACGAGAAGAAATCTAGAAGTTGCTGGAAGAATTTGCTGATATAGTAGTGGACGAACTACCTTACTCATTGCCGCTAATCAGAAGTATAATAAATCACATCGATATTATACCTGGAGCCAGTTTACCAAACAAAGCCACGTACAGGTTGACTCTGCAGAAGAATGAAGAAGTTAAGCGACAAGTCCAAGACTTAATGGACAAAGGATTGATTCGAGAGAGCTTGAGTCCATGTGATGTTCCAACAATGCTTAGACTAAAGAAAGATGGAGGCTGGAGGATGTGTATAGACTCAAGGGAAATCAATAAGATTACCATCAGATACAGGTTTCCATTGCCAAGGATGGATGACTTAATGGATTGCTTGAGTGGAGCATGATTTTTTTCAAAGATTGATTTGAAAAGTGGGTATCATCAAATTAGAATGAGAGAAGGTGATGAATGGAAGACATCATTCAAGAGGAATGAGGGGTTGTATGAATGGCTTGTCATGCCATTTGGCTTAATGAATTCACCCAGTAATTTCATGAGATTGATGAACAAAGTCCTGAAGGATATCATAGGGAAATTCGGCGTCATATATCTTGATGATATATTAATTTTCAGCAAGACAGAAGCAGAGCACTTAAAGCATTTAGCTGCCGTAATGAGGAGATTACAACAAGAGAAATTGCTGATCAATGTGAAGAAATCATCATTTATGAGGACAAAACTCATTTATTTGGGTTTTGTTATCTCTGCAAATGACCTGAAAATGGATCCGGAAAAGGAAAATGTGATTAAGAATTGGCCATCACCGAAAAATGTGTTTGAAGTTCGAAGCTTCCATGGTTTGGCTAGTTTCTATAGGAAATTCATCCAAAATTTTAGTGGAATTAGAACACCAATGATGGATACGGTGAAGAAAAGACCTAAATCTTTTCACTGGACAAAAGAAGTAGAGAAGAGCTTCAATCTACTGAAGAAGAAGATCACGGAGCAACCAATTCTGGCTTTTTCGGATTTTAGCAAGACATTCTAGGTCAAGTGTGACACGAGTGGATTTGCAATTGGAGCAGTCTTGAGCCAAGATGATAGGATGATCGCATATTTCAATGAGAAACTGAATGAAGCAAAGATCAAGTACTCAACATATGACAAAGAATTCTATGCAGTCATACAAGCACTGAAGAAATGGAGACATCATTTGGCTCCTAAAGAGTTTGTTTTGTACAGTGATAATCATGCTTTACAATTCGTGACTCAATAGGAGAAGTTGAACCAAAAACATGCTAAATGGGTTGAATTCATGAAGAATTTTACTTTTGTGATTAAGCATATTTCTATAACTGCTAACAAAGTTGTTGATGCTTTGAGAAGGAAATGTTTGCTTATGCAAGAGTTCAGAGTCAAGACTTTAGGTTTTGATAAACTCAAAGAAATGTACAGGGATGACCCAGATTTTAAGGAGGCATATGAGGCATCTGAGAATCCAATTCTCAGGGATAGAAGCCAATGGACCGAGCATATGATCCAGGATGGATTATTATTCTAGGGTAATCAACTATGTATTCCAAAATGCTCCATGAGGGAGAACCTACTGAAGGAAAAACACAATGGAGGATTGGCCAGACACTTCGGTCATGATAAGACGTTCTCAAAGTTGAATGGCTCATATTTTTGGCCAGGGATGAGGACAAATGTTAAACAATTTGTGGATAGATGTAGAATTTGTTAGCACACAAAAGGGAAAAGATAGAATACAGAGTTATACC
The DNA here is from genome assembly GCA_009831015.1 of Picea engelmannii. Taxonomy (NCBI): domain Eukaryota; kingdom Viridiplantae; phylum Streptophyta; class Pinopsida; order Pinales; family Pinaceae; genus Picea; species Picea engelmannii. The sequence goes on along the minus strand of ML783535.1, from coordinate 22,943 downwards.
AACCATTACCCATACCAGAATGGCCGTGGGACGTAGTGAGCATGGATTTTGTATTGGGACTGCCAAGGACACAAAGAGGCTATGATTCATCTTTGTTCTACTCGACATATTTTCAAAGATGGCACATTTCATACCATGCTAGAAAACTAGTGATGAAACTCATATTGAGAACCTATTTTTCAAGGAAGTCGTCAGAATTCATGGCTTGCCAAGGAGTATCATTTCTGATCGAGATACCAAGTTCATTGGACATTTTTGGAGCACTTTATGGAAGAAGTTGGGGACAATTTTGTCTTTTAGCTCAGCATATCATCCTTAGACAGATGAGCAGACAGAAGTCGTGATCATGAGCTTGGGAGATTTGTTGAGGATCTTAGTGACTGAACACCACAGTCAGTGGGATCACATTCTGCCATAGGCGGAATTCACTTATAATGATTCGCTTAACAGAAGCACAGGTCAGAGTCCATTCCAAATAGTATATGGAATGCAACTAAGGGGAGTTTCTAAATTGAAAGGTTTGGAACAAAATGAATTTAGAAGTGCTAGTGTACAGTATTTTGCAAAAGCAATGAAGGATCTTCATAGCCAAATTAAAGAGCAGTTGCATAATTCAAGTCAAGAATACAAGTGCAAAGTAGATCAACACAGGAGAGAACTTCAATTTGAAGTTGGTGATCCGATTCTTCCACATCTGATAAAGTAAAGGTTCCCAAGGGGAACATATAAAAAACTAAAGATGAAAAAGATTGGACTGTGCAGAGTCATAAATAAATTTTGGACAAATGTATATGAGATTGAATTACCTGATGGGATCGTAATCTCACCGATATTCAATGTTGCAGATTTGTACCCTTACAGAGCTGAAGAAGTAGGAGCATAATAAGAATAGAAAGAAATTTAGTGGACGAAACAAATGCCTGTAGCTGAAAAACCATAGATGAAAAGCATAATTGACAAAAGGATTAGCAAAAAGACCAAGAGAAAAGAGTATTTTGAATACTTGGTCAAATGGAAAGAACATCCAGTTGAAGATGCCAATTGGGAAGATGAAGCATAAATTCATAAGCATGGACAGATCGTGCAAGAGATCATGAACAAGAGTTCATGAAAGTTTTCAAGTGAGGGAGTATGATGCAGGAGCATCGTAAGAAGCCAGCTAAGCGAGCATGAAGAATGATGCAAGAGCATTGTAAGTAGACAACCAAGCGAGCATGAAGGTGAAAGACAGCTGGAGGAGCACAACACACATTTTACATGTTTTGAAATATTTTTGAAAAATTAAAGAACAAATATTAATGTAATAACTAGAAGCATACTTGTATTTATATATGGCTATTGTAAACAGATCGTGAGCGATTTGCTCTCATCTGTCAATGTAAAAGGCATTTAAGCCTAGTTAATGAAAGTAGGTAGATTTGAATTATGGATTAGACAGTTTTAGAAGCGTAGGAGGGAAAACGAATATAGACACCCTCACCCTTGTATCATTTGTAACTTTTGATTATCATTCAAATTTTCATAAGATGGAGAGCTGTAGAGAATAACCCATGTACATGAGCACTTGAGTTAATATATGAAGCTTTGACTCAAATTTCATGGTGTTATGATGCTTACTGTTTACATTTGTTGAATGCTATGTTTACAGTTGTTTTGTTTCTCTATATGCATTTGTTTCAATGCCGTGTTATGAGTATGATTTCATGATGAATGTATGAAGTCTAAGAGAAGAAAGAGAATGAGTTTCAATTGTTTCTCGTCTTGAGAGTTCCTGTAAGGAGTGCAGTGAAACGTCTGCAAGGTGTGCGTTGACAAGGCTCTGAGTTTACCTTAGAAAGCTCATGAGAGATATCGTTGTTCTCATTTCAGCAGAAGTGCAAGTAGAGCACAAAAGCCATGCAGGGTGTGCGTAGGAAAATTGAAGCCTTAGAATTTATCAACTAAGGTTGAAGAGTGAAGGACTATTGTTGCTGAGAGTGCACAGAGTTGAAGAATCAAACACACAAAAGTATTTGAAAGTTTTCCACAAGGAGTGCATGCAGGAGTCCTTTTGAGACACTTGAGTTTGCATGAGAAAGCTTAGGAGGATTAGTACGTTTGAAGTGTTCAAAGGTAACGGGAAAAATTATCGCGCAAAAGCCAAGTTCTAGTGGAAGAACGCTGGTCCATTTCGTAGAAGTTATCAAGGAGGAAACAAGCGGTTGAAGTTCTCCGTGGAGAACTCCTGAATTGTGAGAAGGATTGTTAAGCATGGAATTTTGGGATTTCAATAATTCGGGATTCAGAATACTGGAAATCCTGATGACAAGGAACCACAATCCTTTGCATTTAAAAACCTGAGTTACAAAACTTGAAATATCCTTGAAGAGGAATTTCGACACTTCGGGGATCAATGTTTCAGCATTCCCATTGACAAGGATTCGGGGCACTTCACTTAAGAAACCTCGAAGTCGTGAAATGTGAGGTATTGGTGAGGTGGCGTTTCGAGATTTCAGTGTTTCGGGGTTCGGGAAACCAAGAAGATAGTGGTTTGGAATCGAGAGTCTCGAACTCCCAGTACCTGGAATCCCAAAATAATGAATGAAAGTAGAAGGCTCGCTGAAGTCTCGAAAGCTAGAAAGCTTGAGAAACAGGTGGCAAGAGCCCAGGTCGGAGATAAAAGACATTGAAATTGACAGGTGGCATGTCTTCATCAAATAGGAGGAGCGAAACCTTGTTGACCACTTTAGGGTTTTGGAGGTTGAAGAGCCAGGAGTCTTGTATCCGGATTCGCGAAGTCGCGGAGTCCGAAACTCCAAATCAACGAAAAGTCCCGTTGGCGAGCCAGCCTTTGCTGAACACATTGGGGTTCGACATTTCTGCATTTTTGAAGAAAAGAGGTCGGGGTCCTTTGTCTCGGAACTCCTGAAGTCACAAAACACAATACAACTGTGGAGGAGGATGTGGCCAAAAATTTCAGTGTTTTGGCATTTCAGTTTTCGGTGGGTTGAAGAGCGAAAAACTCGGCAACATAAATCATGAAATCATGAAACCCGAAGTCCTAGTTTGACGAAGGGTGCGATCTTATTGAGGTCAAGAGATTTGGGTGATGCCTTGGGTTTGATCACATGGGGCATACTCATAAGGACCTGTGGATACACCGTTGTGTGTGTAAGGGATTCCCTGTGGGGGAAATCAAAGTGTCAATCAGACTTAGGAGGGCATATTTAAAATGATCCTAAGTGAATCTCAACCTGAGGGTCAGGGGTCTACGTTGACCTATCTAAGTAAATACATGAAATAACATATAATCACATCCATAATGCCTCATAATCATAATCAAACACCAATAGTATAATAATATGGATTACTGGAAAGAAAGTGTCCTCAAAGAATAAGTTCGCTCAGTGCAGGAAACAATGGGATGTTACATACACCCCCTCTTGGTTTAAACTTTGTCCCAAATTTTTACAGTATATAAGTGCCTAAATAGTTTGTATCAAACTATCATAAGTCTATCTATCAAACAAAAATGGAAGTTGTTGGCGCATATCATATGCATCCTCCCAAGTCGCCGAGTGAAGAGTATAGTTGTCCCCCTAGACCTTGACTTGATCTATTGTTCGATGTCATAGATATCGAATGCGATGATCCAGGGTGCATATGGGCTCAGCCATGATCTCCCCCTCATCTGATAGTTGCAATAAAATCATGTCAATAACATGTGTAGGATCACTAAGATAATGTCTCAAAACAGATACGCGGAAAACATCGTGCATATGCCTCCGAAAATAAAAAAGGCTAGTCGATAGGCCATGAGCCCATTTATCCCCACAATATCAAAAGGTCCCATGAACCTAGGAGATATTTTATCTCCCTTTCCAAACTTGAGTGAATTCTTATGTGATTTTACCTGCAAGAGGACTCGATCTCCAACTTCGTAACTACGGTCAACATGGTGTGCATCAACATAACTCTTTTGTTGATCATGTGCTTCTTTGATCCTTTGTCTTATAGTTTTCATTTGATCTTCCATCTCTTGGATCGCTTCTGGTCCCACTAGGACCCTATCCTCAAGCCGATCCCAACTCAAAGGTGTTTGACATGGTCACCCGTAAAGAAACTCGAAAGGCACAATCTTAATGGTGCTTTGGTAACTATTGTTATATGCAAACTCCACCAGTGGAAATAATTATTCCCAACACTTCTGTTGGTGCATCACATACATGCACAACATGTCTTCTGAGATCTGGTTCATTCATTCAATCTACCCGTTAGTCTTCGGGTGATACACAATACTAAATTTAAGTTGGGTCCCCAAGACCTCTTGGAAACTAGTCCAAAATCATCCAGTAAAAACCGATCCTTTATTGGATGTAATCCTCTTAGGTACACCATGCACCCTCACAATCTCACTGATGATCTAGTTATGTCAGGTGCCCAATATGTCATATGCATAGGAATAAAATGAAAACTCTTCATCAGAGTGTAGACTACCACAAAAGTTGAGTTGTGTCTCCTTGTCATCAATGGAAATCCAATAATGAAATCCAATGAAATAACCTCCCATTTCGATTCTGGAATAGCATGTGGCTATAGTATTCCTATTGGATGTCTATGTTCAGCCTTTACCAACTTCCATTCTATATATCTTACCACATAGTTGACTATGTCCACCTTCATTCCTTTCCACAAGAATAAGGGTTTAAGGTCCACCCTCATCTTTGTGACTCCCAAGTGAGCCATGTACACTGCTTTGTGATCCTTTTTTAGGATCAAACTCCTCAAATCGTCATTCGGTGGTACGTAAATCTGATTTTTGAACCTCAATAGTCCATCGTCATCAAACATAAATCCTTCAAATCTTGGTACCATCATTGTGTTTTGTGTGATAAAATCCTTGACCTCTTTGTACCAATCATCTTCGCACTATAAAGTTAGAATCTTTTCACATAGATTCATCTAAAGTGGAAACACCAAAAAGATGCATGGTCTCTGACTCAATGCATCTGCCATTTGGTTCACTATTCCTTTTATGTAAGTAATCTCAAAATCATACTCTCTAAGCAATTTCGACCAACGTCGTTGTTGGGCGTTTAGGTCGCTTTGCATAAAGATGTGTTGTAGTCCACAGTGGTCCATTTTTAGTTCAATTTTTTTTCCAATAAGGTAGTGTCTTCAAACCTTCAAGGCATATACAATGGATAATAATTCCAAATCATGCATCATGTAGTTCTCCGCATGCCTTCTCAACTTCCTCGAAATGTAAGCAATCACCTGGCCATATTGCATCAAGACTCCGCCTAAGCCTTCCTTGGATGTGTCAGTTCACTCCAAGAAGTCCATGTCCATGTCAGGGACCTTTAATATCAGTGTTATTGTCAATATCTCCTTGATACTTCGAAATTACTCCATGCATTTATTGGTCCAAACAAACTTCTTGTTTTTCTTCTGCAATTCCATAATTGGATTTGTTATCTTCGAAAATCCCTCGATGAACCATCGATAGTATTCTGCTAAACCCATGAAACTATGCACTTCTGGGACATTTGTTGGCATAGGCCATTCCATAATAGCCTCGACCTTTGTTGGATCCATGAAGATACCTTTGTTGGAGATGACATGCCCTAAGTAGTAAATCTTCTATTGATAAAATGAGCATTTGGACAATTTCCCATACAATTTGTGCTCTCGTAGATGTTGTACTACCAAGCGCAATTGCTCGTCATGCTCCTCCATCGTCCGAGAGTAAATAAAAATATCGTCAATGAATACTTGGAAAAACTTGTCCAAATACTCGCAGAACACCCCATTCATCAAACTCATAAATACCCCTGGGGTGTTTGTTAGTCCAAACGATAAAACAACAAACACGTAATGTCCAAAACATGTCTTAAAGGCAATATTAGGGACTTCATCCTCCTTGATCCGTAACTGGTGATACTCTGATCACAAATCGATCTTAGAATCACCATATAACCATTCATCTGATCGAACAAATCATCAATCCTTGACAACAGATACAGATTATTGACCATTGCCTTGTTCAATTGATGTTAGTTGATGCAGAGTCTACACGACCCATCCTTGTTTGTATGAAAATAACAGGCACACCCCATGGTGACACACTAGGATGTATAAGTGCCAGGTCTGGTAACTCCTTTAGTTGCATTCTCAACTCTTGTAACTCCAGGGTCGACATCTGATAAGACATTCTAGCTATCGATTCAGTCCCCATTTTTAGGTATATGGTAAACTCCAATTCCCTCTTTGATGATATCCCAAGGAAGTCCTTCGAAAAGACGTCTACAAAATCTCTCACCACTGAAAAGTGTTCTAGACCTTCCGCTACTCCTTTTTCATTTAATGCAAGGATCACATAAAGGTTACATCCATTTTTCAAGCTCTTCTATAACTGCAAGGAAGAGATAAAACTCAGGGAAACTCCTTGGTTCCAACCTACAATCACGTGCTTCTGTCCATCATCATCGACCAAGCTCAATTGTTTCTTCTTACAATTGAGTATCGCCTCATGGAATTCTAACCAGTCCATACTGATCATGACGTCATAAGATCCAAAGATCATGATGTACAGGTTGTCCCTAGTGACAAAATCTCTCAGGTTAAGGGTACAACCCGTAACCTTTCCTCCAACCCTTTGTTTGGATGTCGAAGCCATCTCTACAAATTTAAACTCATCCTGTTCGACTGCCTTTACCTTAATCCTTTTTAGCTTTGCACCAGAAATGAAACTCTCGGTAACACTGAGATCTATCAAAATACTAAGGGTCTGGTCAATGATGGTATCTGACGTCTCGAGCATAGTTGAATGGTGCTCTACCTAGTAATTATTCACCGCTACATGAATCCAATGGGCCTTGCCCAAATCTTCCACGGTAGTGGGTCCGACTGATCCAGATGCTCTAGTCCTCACCATTGGGCAGTTGTGTTGGTAGTGTGGCTCCCCACATTTCCAACACCCCTTCTTTAGTCCAGTACTCCTGGTACCCGAAGTAGAAACTGAAGGCCCACCGGCCTAGAATCCTGGTCTGTTCTGCTGAACAGGCCTAAACTGTTGTTGTTGGGGTCGACGTTGTTGTTGATGTTGTGGTCTCCAGTAAGGATTTTGTTGCTGAGGCGCTGGTCGTCGAGGTGTAATGATAGTGGATTCTCTTTGGAAGCCACAATATCCTAGCCTATGTTTGTCTTGTGTGTGATGTTGTTGTGCACCAGATGACACCTGCCCTGCCGGTCTCACTGGAGTCCTTCTATGACCCCCACTAACAAGATCTTCCTCTGCTATGAGGGCCTTCTGGACATGATCATGAAAGGTATGAGGCATCATAATCCTAACCTTTTCATGTATGCTGACGTTAAGGCCAAACAAGAACCTGTTGACCTTAATTTTCTCGGTATTAAGGTGTGGAGAATACTGAAGAAACTCCATAAAATGGGACTCATACTCGGGAACCGTACAACCTCCCTATCGTAATCCGTTGAACTTGAAGCTAATGATCAATGAATTCCTCTGATAGGTACCTCTCTTGCAACCGTGCCTCGAACAATTCCCATGACACGTCTTCGATGACCATGTTCAATTGTGGAAGGAACGTCTTCCACCATGGAAGAGTGCTCCCCTTCAATTGAAATACTGCCATCCAGACCTTCATGTTGGAGGTATAGTCATGAAGTGCAAAGCACATTTCCATATTCTCCAACCATGCCTCGGTGACTGCACCTTCCGGGGCACCAAAAAACTCAGGAAATTTGAACTTTTTGAGTTCGCGGTGAATGCCACCAGTACCAACTAGAGTGTGCGATGGACCCTCAGGGGGTTTCGGCACCCTGGCCTCATCTCTATCCAAATGAATGATAAATTCCTCAAACATCCATTGAAAAGACCTCATCAGCCCAACCACATCACCCACCGATATCTGCTCATACCCAACAACATGTTCATCTCCCTGGGGGTTATACCCCTCAGGCATAGATGCTACAAAAGGTGTCGTGCCTCCTCCCCTAACACCCCGTCGTCTGCCTCCATGGAGTCCTCTAACCATGATTACCTGCATGAATACAATTCAACTTAATTAGAAACATTATAATCAATATCATATCAATGAAAACCGAAGTGTTCCCAGGTCAAGGGTTGAACCCTCTTTGATACCATATGTAACGACCCCTCAGTTGTTACAACTAAAAGCAAATAAAAGAGAATGATTTTTTTGTTTTTATCAGGAAGCCAACAACGACAAAAGTTGAACCACACAACCTGGCGACAAACACATGCATGCAGGTCAGGCCACAAACAACAATGACTCAATGCACTAGCACACTGATCAATTGGACAAAACATATGTAAATAAAAATATAGGAATGACTCCCCATCAGAAAAACAACACCGCGATGCTTACAAGCTAATGAAAACATCCACAATCCCAACAAAATAGTCTCAATGACTAGTCACTAGAACCTCTATTCCATGGAAAACCCAACGCATGAAAGTGTTTCAACCCAAGTGCCAACAACGAACTTACAAGATCAAACAACACCCACAACGAGAAGCAAAAACTATAACCAAGTTATCAATCACCTCTATCCAATAGGGTGCACCATGATCCCCTCCTGAGGAATCATGTCGTCCCTAGGTGATAGGTGCAACAATAACCTTGGCGCAACATGACCTATCTGAACCAAGCACTCAAGATAAATTCGACGCACAAGGAGTTGAATACTGACAAGAAGACTACACCCATACCCCAAGAAACAAGTTGACAAGACACAAGATGGCGACAATCAAAAGGAAAAGCAAAAGCTAATACCCAACTCCGCCAAAAACCCAACCATTAATTAATAAGAAAGATGTCTAAGTGTAAAGGTTGAACTACTACCAAGATACTATCGTTAAAAGGGTTATCATGAGGTGAACTGAGTTAGGCCCTGAACAACATCAAGAAATGTTGACTAGCAATTATTCACTATCTGTTAAATTAAGTGACTACTGATCTATGATGCTTATAAATAATCGATGTGCTATCTATATTGACAAGTCCTAATTAATCAATAAACACAAATCTAATTTAACAATTTAACAATACATAATGATATTAACTATATAAATATATAATGTTATTAATGTAACACGATTAACAATATCCACATATATCACTAGTTATAATACTATCAACAATATTAATTACAACATGTTGTCCATTATATATAAAATCTGCTAGCGATCAAAATGCAATCTTTTCTCTAAACTATATAACTGGTTGTCGTTAGTATATAACACTGCCCAATATGTCAATATCAATATATCGGTATTCCCAAGCGAAAACATATCAATAAACACGCAGTCCCACACCATGATATCAATAATCACGCTATCCAAATTATTGTTCTCTACATGACATCCGATGAGAACGCAACCTAAAGCATGTTTCCAAGCATTGATACCCTGTCTATCATAAATAATTAACACTGTCCAATTGTGTATTCATTTTCATATGACATAGGCAATTTATTACACAAACCTGATGCTATTTATTAAACGCTATCCAACAACAATAATTATTAATGATAATTATTAATAGAAGAATGTTGTCCAACAACAATAATGCTATTTATTATCGTTTTCATAAAGATTCAAATCACAGTCACCCATAACAAAAATCATTGGGTAATAAAGAGAGGAAATCGTTGTGCAAAAGATTAAATCGCAGTCACCCCAAACCATAAAATCGTTGTGAAATAAAGAGATGAAATTGATGTTCAAGGGATTCCAAATCGCAATCTCCCCAAACATAAAATCATTGGGAAATAAAGAGAGGAAATTGTTGTGCAAGGGATTCCAAATCGCAGTCACCCCAAACATAAAATTGTTGGGAAATAAGGAGAGGAATTTGTTGTGCAATTTATTCAAATCGTAGTCACACCCAAAGCATAAAAATTGTTGTGAAATAAAGAGAGGAATTTGATGTGCAAGCGATTCAATTCGTAGTCACCCCAAAGCATAAAAATAATTTTGAAATAAATAGAGGAATTCATCGTGCAAGCGATTCAAATCGTAGTCACCCCAAGGCATGAAATCACTATGAAATAAAGAGAGGAATTCATTGTGCAAGTGATTCAATTCGCAGTCACCCCAAAGAATAAAAATCATTGTGAAATAAAGAGAGGAATTCACTGTGCAAAATATATTACAAGTGCAGTCTAAAAAGGGTATAATCGCAACCAAAAATAATTAACCTCAACCATTACACAGTCTTGACAATTGAAATCACCAACATAGTTCCACACACAAATTGTTGCTAAAGATATTATTATAACACTAAATAATACCAGTATGTGGGACCCCCTTGAACTTTTGAAGGATGAGGTCTGTTCATGTTTCAATGTTACGATGAGGTACTACAATGGTTTCATCGCTGATGAAAGTATGTTTTTCATTTATTAGTCTTTGATCCTGCATGATACTACAGTGACTATTCACTGTGGCATTGTTTCTTACACCTACACAACAATTGTTAGTGAAATTGAAGAAAGGTATTTCTAAGAAAAAGAAAAGGGAAAAACCTAGCTCCGCGATATTATAATAATGGATACTTGTTGATTGTGGTTAAGTCCGAACTAACAAGAAAATGGAATTTAAAATGTTAAAATTGATATGCATACCGTGAAATTTTTGGTGGTGCATTCTTGGCAAGTGATAATACATTGGTTATGCATTGATTATGCAATCGGCAACCGATATGCATATGTTACAAGCCTTAGTGTCTTTTGGGATAGAAGACTCCTGTAATTTCTTATGGTGATTATTCTATTAAGTGATGATTCTATTGTATAGTTTTCAAGCGATCTATTTGAGTTATGACATGGATGGCACATGTGGCAAGGTAACAATGCATATGGTTGAGTGTGGAACTTGGATTATTCTATGGTTTAATGACTTGATTTTTTCGATGCATTGGTTGATTAATGGTGTTAATGGGGGCTTGTTGGCATGTAATATGTAGTAAATGTGATATTGGGTGGAGGCGACATGAATTTAATGCACGTCACCTTTACCCTTCCCATTGGCCACCACCCTAGTCGGACCATTGTTTGATCTACATGTTGTGTTCACGTTCCATATTTTCAGTAGGGTGAAACCGCTCGACCACCTCTCGTATTAAGGATTCTAATTAAAAAGTATGTCTCTTTTGGCCATTATTGACTTCACTCTGGTTATGAAATAATTTTGGCTCAGTTGTGTTGGTTTGTTTTGTCCCGAGTGCTGCAACTGTGTGAAATTTTGGATTTGAATGGAAATAGATGGTTTTTTTTTTATCCGTTAAGTTCACTGGATGGTTAGTCTTCCTGGGTGATAGTTCCTTATTACCACTGCATGTTGGTTGAAGGATTTTTTTGGGCTGGATGATTGTCTCCACAGTCGTTGGGTTTAAACAAGAACCCTATTTTCTTGTTTCATCCTTGCCAAGGGACTATCTCCCCTCCACGAGCACCACAAACCCTTGTGTGTACACCTTCAGCCTTGAAGTCTCACTAATTAGTTCCATTCCTTCCGTGAGAGCTACTGTGAAAACCCTTAACCCTCCAGGCTAGGGTTTCATAGGGAAACTATCGCGCCTGTCAAGTGGTCTCCAGTTATTTTTGTTGAAGGAAAATCTCCCTGCAAACAAGTAGATCTCCTCAAAGAGCTATACTCTTAACTCTAAGATAGAAAGTGCTTATCATGGTCACTGACTTCCTTTTAGATCTAGGTGGACTAGTGTGTGAGGAGGAAGGGGAAAAGAGGTACGTTTTACCAGTGTTTGTCCCTGGATGCTCCGAGTTGATCTCCAATCTTTCGCTCCTCGATAAGCCCTGTAGACAAACAAAGTACAACCACTTCCTACTCTATCAAGATTAGTCCGAAATAGATCTATCTACTAAAGAGACAAATTCATGTGATATTGAACACAAATTAGAAAGAAACAGGCCAAGCAAATTATATTAATGAGGACAAAACATTGCTTACAGTCATAGATGAATTGCAGCAGTTTCGTCAAGTCCTCCTTGTCTACCCCTTGCTCAAAAGATCCACGATCTAAAATATGATTTCTTCACCGATTTCTCCCTATGAGATCATAGGTCTCTTGCTTCCAAAATATCCTTTTTCCAGAACCACATATGAGATCATAAGTTTTGTGTGATTCTCCTTTTCCAGTCCTCTTTCACCATTAGAAAGCTTGCTTATATAGCCTTGGAGAGGCTTTAACCACTTGAGATATCCTTGGGGAAGTTGAGGATTTTCCTCCTTTAGTTGAGGATCTGCCCTAAGATCATGGATGGACTAGGGATTCGAATCCAACTGCCTTCCAAGAATGAAAGGATCCTTCCCCCATTCATCTCAACAACTTAACTACTACCCAGAATAGGTAGTGCTCCCTCAAAAGGGCCATCAGAGAGCTACAACTCTCCCTAGTAGGCTTAAGGGGGGTGCCAACGCTCCTACAGACACCAACGCTCTCTCAAAAGGGCCAAAGGAGCTTTATAATTCTCCCAGACAATGTAAGGGGGAGCGCCAGGGCTCCCAGAAGAGGTATAGGGGAGTGCTCTCCTTCAAAAACTTAGTTTTTTTAGTGTTTTTAGATGTCAAAAGGTTCATGAGCCTGCTGACTCATTTCTCCTCTTCCAAATCAAATGTTTGAGGTGTTTCAAGTGTCTTTCTCATGTCATTATAGGCACGACATAAGCATCATGGCAGTATGCTTCCATGACACTTGCGACATTTGTGAGCAAAATGCGACACTTGCGACACTTGTAATGATGACACTTGCGACACTATCGAAGTGAGTAATTTTGACGTGTAACAGATTGCCCCCAAAAGTATGAAGTTAGAAGACAGGAACTGATAACTAAAATCCTTTGTAGACTTTCAAGCAAGGGTATAGACGTAAATAACCTGACAGAAGCTACACACAAACATCCAACAAATATTATGACCATGTTTCAAACCCAAGGCAAGCATACCTATGCTTGGGTGATCAAGACTTGCAAGATAAGGCCGCCATAAAATACATTGTGGATCCATAATTGTATTGATAAAAAGGTATAGCCACTGAAAATACACTGTGGATCTATACTCCCATGACCTGAACTGATCGTAGCCACAAAGAATACACAGTGGAGCTACGAGATGACAAGACATAGCCATGACCAATATAAAGTGGATCTATGTAACAGTATATGTGTCATTATTCAAGAGAAACTCTATCGCAACCTGGGCAAAGTACATATCAAAGTGATCACTCAACCCAGGGTATTCTTACCGATACCAATGTAGTACAAATCTAACCATGTGAATAGATGCCCTGATGTCGAACATGGAAGAAACCACTTGATTACCGGTCAATGATGTAAACCGTTAACAAGCGCGAGGGAGATCACCATTAATGTCAATGATTCCCAAGGTACTCTAGTACATTCCAACAAATGTGAATGGATGAGCTGGAGTTGAACATCCGTGGAATCATCTGATCAGAGGTCAATGATGTAAAACCACTTTCAAATGTGAGGAGGCCTGCCATTGAGGCATGCAAGTCCCAAAGTACTAACTGGTTTCTAAGTCTAATTCCTAGATAATGTGTTGAAGTCGACAAGAATAGGATTGTTGAAGGAGGGCCTTAATGTATCCCCCATCAACGACATGAAACAGACATAGAGATGTAATTGGTAGATCAAATGAACATGGATTGACATGGGTATTGAGACAAGATATTTGTTTGATGGCTGACTCTCGAGGCAGATACTTCCCTTGAACACTGAGGCACAACAACAGAAAGATGACATGGACCAAAAATTGATGATGCAGTGGATGCTATGACTTACGTTAGGTGACCCAAAGGAGTGAAAGAAACTCAAAGGATTGGCTCAGTGTAGAGGTTCAACGGATTAGAATGCATGCAAAGAAAAAGTGTCATGTTCAAGGGCGACTCTAAGAGTTACTTGGTAATGTTCTCAAGAGACTTCTTGGTTTGCTTCTTTCAAATTTTCCCCCATCCAGATAGACGAGTGCCTCTTTTTTAATTTAACGAGCTCGAGGAGGGTAACACATGCTCGATATAACTCACCTTCGATAGGTTCCTCTTCCTTTGTTTAAAAAACTGGAAGAAGTAAGGGTTCGATCCCATATGGGCTTGTCGATGTTTTGTTTAGTGAGTCCAAAGACAAAAAACTCGAAGGTTTTTCATGATTATAGAGTCTGTAAAAACACTTAAAAGAGAACTCCCTCAATTCCTTTTTCATAAAGTAGTCTGACGAGACCGAAAAAGAGATAAACTATCTCTCAACAGATGTTTTCTTCAAATACTTTAACGAGCGTGAAGAGAACAAGGTCCCTCGGTAATATTTTCATCTTTAGAGAGTCTGAAAATAACTTAAAGATGACTCCAATGTTGTCCTTTTTCGTAATGTTAGTCTCATGAGGCCGAAAAAGAGATAGATTATCACTCAAAAGACGCCCTTTCAAACCGTTTAATGAGTGGGAAAGGAAGCAAGATCACTTGGCAATCTTTTCACGTTTAGAGAGTCTGAAAAGAGCTTAAAGGAGACTCTAGGGGGTTCCTTTTTCATGTATCCATATAGGTCCAAAAAAGAGATAAAAGTCTACCAGGATGCATTCTCATGTATTTACGAGCACGAGAAAGAACAAAGACTAAGCTCGATATGCCCCCATCATGAAAGCTAGTGGATTAACTCTAGAATGATCAACAAAGGATGGAGACATGCCCTCCAAGCTTTGATTCATTCACTGGCTTTGAGGTCATCACCAATTTCTCTAGTAGATGATAAAAAGGAGAAGGGTGGATGAAAAGAAGGTTCAAGAGAGGTGATTGTTTCATTTTTTAATGAGCTTGAAACAGGAAAGGAACTATGCTCAGGACGTCTGTTTAATTTTTTAATGATCTTGCCACAGAGAAGAGAAAATATGCTTGTGGTTTTGTTTCTTGATCATGGCTTCCAAGAGGATAATGCTCTGGAAGGGTACCATGTCGAAGGACAAAACTCGGTCATGGCTTCCAAGAGATCGTTGTCGGATGGAAGATAATCACTCTAGAAGGAACACATGTCGAGGGTCATGACAAGGGTAAGTAGATCGAGCTCCAATAACCCTATCGAAGAGATCACCATGTCCACTACCGGATCCAAATCATCAGAAGTTGAAAGCATGGGAGATGGTGAAAAATCAACACCAGGAGGGGAGACAGATGGTATATCTGCGCGAATTTCTTCACGAGGGGGAAGAAAAGAGGATCGGTGACAGTAATTATCCTGAGGTAACTTGTCAATGTGAAACATTTCCAGAAGAGATTCATCCGAAGGAAAAGGTGGGGAAATGTAGTCGATCGCAGACGATAAGGAATACAATCGTGATTGCATCAAGGAACTATCAAGTGCCAATAGATGTTGGGAATCTAAAGAGGGAGAAGCGGATTGGGTAGAAACGTATGACATTTCAGCTGGACTAAGTGGTACGGTGTCACTTAGTGCATCGAATTCCAAAGGACAAGGTACAATCCAAGGGTCGGATGACTCCAAAGATTTATAAGCCGTGGTCAAAATCATATTGACGCTGGCAATATGATGTGTACTTGATGGAAGTGGTGTAGGGAAGGTACCCATGAGGCTAGAATATCTTAGTAAGACAATACCAATGCTTTCATACGTGATCTTGTGGTCTCCGAAGAATGGAATATTGTTGGTAGCAGGAGCGGGAGCATCGGTCGTGTAGAAATCCAACTGATAAACAGTGACAATTTTTCCCTGGTGAGGAAATTGTACACATCGAAAGACCGATGAGGCAACGAAAGTCATAGCATAAAACCAACTTCTTCCAAGTAACAAGTTGTAATAGAGGGGAGCATCGACCACCTCGACATCAACACTAACAGTTTTTCCACCCAATTGGATGGGCAAGGAATGTAAAATCCCATGGGGATGAAAACCTCGCCCATCGAAGGCACGTAACATCATTTGGGATTTGTTAAGTGCTGGTGATTTTAAACCTTTCCAACACGCTAAAGACATGACACAATTTGATGCTCCCTCATCCAGAATAGTTTGATGGATTTGTTGATTGTGAACAACAACATCAACTTGGAAAGCAAGTTGGTGGGAGAGTCGAGACACATAATTATCCAAGTTAAACATGATCTRATTGGATGACTCAGGATCAACARCACCATGAGCGGTCAAGAGAATTCTACGTTGACTGGGGCAGTGCTGTAGARCTTCTAATGTAGACATAGCACACGATGCTTGAGCYAAATCTTCAACAATGTTGTAGTTTTTGGCAGCACRTGAACTAGGATTAAATGTAGCTTTGTGGATAGTGCTCTTAGGAGGGCATAAGATAGAGTCGAGCGTGGGTTTCTTGATCTGAGGTGGTCMAGACAGAGGATTAACTGATGGAAGACTAACGGAGGATGATGATGGATCTGGTAAAGKGTCGGCACCGTCAGTGTCTTTTCCTTTGTCAGGGTTACCTGGCRTGTCGTAGGTCTTARAGAAAGTGGTMAAATTGATCCCATTAAACATATAAATATGTGCACTCGACAAGGCCTCATCATTAGGATCACTAGAACTGGCCCCATGAGAGGGGGTTTGAGMAACCATGGATTGTTGCTGCGGAAAAGGTTGAGTAAGCACAACAGGTTGTGACTTCCCTTAGAACATTTTGGCCACTTCATTGCAAAGTGGACAATCTCGAGTGTAGTGATCGTCACCACAAATGATACATGGGAATTTCAATTTCCATTGTGGTTGCTTTTCGGTAGCAGGTGTTTGATTCTTGGGTTGTTCATTATTATTTTTTGATTTATTCTTTGTCTTCTTCTTGCCTTCGGATTGTTGTGAAGGGGCAGATTGAACTACATTCACCTCAGAGATATGAGTTTTGGGGGAAGGTAGAGGAGGGTGTAGTTGATTTGGAAAGAGATTGAGTTTTGATGAAACTAATAACACCATCCACATGAAATGAGGATGATGTCTTAGAAGGATCGGTATTAGCTCGAGAAGCATTCAGAAGCAAATCATACAAAGTACCAGATTGGGAATAAACCAAGTCTAAGTACTGAGCCCGAGCAATGGCTTGTTCCTCTATGACTGCACCACCCATAGCGACATCGCGAGCGATCGGGGGTAACAGTGATTTAGTAAACAACTCCTCCAAGAGCATGTCAAGAATGACTCCCTTTATCATCCTTCGTCGTCTCCTCCACTCATGAATATGGTCAGAGATATGCACGGAGTTGGTTTGACGAAGGGAGGTCAAGAGTTCAGTACCTGTCTCATAGCCAATAGGTAGTTGAAAGTGCATGAGGAAAGACATGGCAAGGGAATTGAAATGATGAAAAGAGGCACGTGGTAGTTCAATATATCACTTTGCTGCCGAACCGGTAAGCATTCACTGGAAAAGACGCAAACGTACAAAATCATCCATGAGAGAGTTTGATGAACACCACAAATGGAAAGTCATCACGTGGTTGTTCAGATCTTCACTAGGGTTTCCATCAAACTTTGGAATATCAGAAGGAAGCTTAGCTGGAGTGACTGGCCAAACTGGTGAATGAGAAATAGGATCATTAGTTAACTGAGACAAGTTTGGGAGATCCAGAGTAGCAAGGAAGGGTAGCTATCAGTTAATGTGCGAATGATACTGGTGTGGCATAGGAACACCAGTAGGACCATAGAATGGGTTAGGTGGATAGTTGTAACCAGTAGGTCCTCCTACATACGATTGTTGCTGGCCAGGATAAGAAGGATTCGGTGGTGCATGAGAAACATGGGAATAACCCGA
Organism: Picea engelmannii; assembly: GCA_009831015.1. Lineage (NCBI taxonomy): Eukaryota > Viridiplantae > Streptophyta > Pinopsida > Pinales > Pinaceae > Picea > Picea engelmannii. The sequence continues at coordinate 5,122 of ML783535.1, read as the reverse complement.
CGAGTTTTGAACATTATAGGTCGGGTGATTTATTTTCCCGTGAGGAGGATAAACATTTTGGCCTTGAGAATGGTAAGGAGTAGATCCTGGAGGAAGATATGCATGAGGCCCATGAGGAGGGTAAGACTGCGGTCCCGGAGAACTCCAGGTGGTGTTTTGGATGCCACCCGGATAAGATTGTCCATAAGATGTTCCGAGAGGGACATGATTGGATCCTCCTCCTAGTGGATTATTATACAAGTGTCCCCCAATGTGGGGTTGGGTGAAAGTACCTCCTAAAGATACTCCCCAAGAATGTGAAGGGTTTCCAACAAATGAGGGTTTCCCCCCTGTCAACGATGGATTTACGACCATGGTGTGACTAGCAAACGAAGGTTGATTTCCAGGAGGAGTATGAAAAGGGGGTTGTCCCCGGGGAGGGACAGGCCCACCATGGAAAGGTAGTCCTCCAGGAGGGAAAGGTGTGTTGGATGGTGGTTTCCCCCCATTTGGTTGTGTTTGGCCAATAGGGGTCTGCATTCTTAGGTCAGAATATGTCCCAGCAGGATCATGTGGAACATGCAGAGTTGTAGAGTAAATACTTGTAGAAATAGGGGTAGAGATTGAAGTGCTTTAGGGAAGAGTTGAGGCGATGAGTCTAGAATTATGATGGACTTGTGCTAGCGTGATAGTAGAGTGAATAACCTAATTGACTAGGTGATTTATGGTTTGACCGGATGGTCCTGTTTCACTAGGAGGGTCTTGAGGATGAAAGGGTTGTCGAATATATTCGAAATGTTCATAGAGATCGCGTCCCGATGAAGTCCTCCATACAGAACAAGCAAGTGTTGGATTGGTTGCTACTGTGGTGCTAGGACGAACATGAGTCCTATACTCGTCACCAAAGAGTGGTTTCATGGATCCCATATATGTTTTGGTAAAGATCCTCTCTGGTAATTGTGGGACTTCTTCATCTATGACGTTCCCAAGGGAGTCTAAACGAACCAAAAGTGGTTCGAGAGGAGTTACTGACACAGGTGTGGTGGGATTTTCAACCGTGCCCAAAGCATCTTCTGGGTTATCTAACGGGGGAGAAATAGAACTTCCGGCGTCAGATGGATTTTCTACCTCTCTATGGTTGTTGTCTTCTAGAGGGTTAGAAGGTAAGGGTTGATAGCCTTCCAGAGGCATCCCTTGCATCCTACATGATCGGTGAAGACCTTTATCATCTACAGGCTCAATTATGGAGAATAACAGATCACACTGAAAATCTAGGGCCAACTAACAAAAATAAACAACATGCGCTAAGAAATCTAGGAATCAACCAAGCAGACAAAACTTCTCTCGATGACCATACTAGTTGGTGATGAAATACAACATCACATGATCAAGTTGAGAAGGGGTTGGGATATGGTGGAACAGTTACAATGGTGACCTTCTTAACAAACTTATGCCTTGGTGCAAACTTCCACGTAGTAATTGTGGATTTACCCTCCAAGGAGCCCGAGTGAGTTTGACCAATATCTACTCCAGGTACAGTGAGACTTCCCTTCACTGTCACCTTGTGTAAGACCCTAAATATTATGGCCACTGAGGTTACCAATTTGCATTCATCCCTTGGGCGGGTACAATCGACAGTCCAGTCCGAACATATGGGCAGGGTATCTAGCCCGAAATCAACTTGAAAGGCTTGCTTATATAGCCTTGGAGAGGCTTTAACCACTTGAGATATACTTGGGGAAGTTGAGGATTTGCCTCCTTTAGTTGAGGATCTTCCCTAAGATCATGGGTGGACTAGGGATTTGAATCCAACTGCCTTCCAAGAATGAAAGGATCCTTCCCCCATTCATCTCAACAACTTAACTACTGCCCTGAATAGGTAGCTCTCCCTCAAAAGGGCCATCAGAGCGCTACAACGCTCCCCAGTAGGATTAAGGGGGGAGCTAGCACTCCTAAAGACACCAACGCTCCCTCAAAAGGGCCAAAGGAGATTTATAACACTCCCAGTCAGTGTAAGGGGGAGTACCAGGGCTCCTAGAAGAGGTATAGGGGAGCGCTCTCCTTCAAAAGCTTAGTTTTTTGAGTGTTTTCAGATGGCAAAAGGTTCATGAGCCTGCTGACTCATTTCTCCTCTTCCAAATCAAATGTTTGAGGTGTTTCAAGTGTCTTTCTCATGTCATTATAGGAATGACATAGGCATCATGGCAGTATGCTTCCCTAACACTTGCGACATTTGTGATCAAAATGCGACACTTGTAATGACGACACTTGTGACGCTATCGAAGTGAGTAATTTTGACGTGTAACAATTTTGGTATGTTACCTTGAGTACGGGCTCACCCATGGGTTGTATAGCCATCATGTTGGTATGACTTCCTGTCACTGCCTCTGTGATTTTATCATAACCTTACATTGCTATTTTCTTTTTAAGGTCACAGTCACCCGCCTTATGTTAAGTAACTCAACTTTTTCAATGGAAGGGCCTCTACCCTATGTCAATTGGGTGCCTGGTTATGTATAAGCTACCATGGATTGTTCGGTTGGATGTTCCTCTACCACAGTGGCATTTGTTAGTTGGCATATAGTCACTAATATTCACACTTTTGATGTTTCAGTTGATGGTTGGCATGGGTTACAAATTTTGGGGTTGCCTGTGTAGGTCATGTTCTGTATAGGGTGTTTTGCAAAGTAAATTGTTGGAATGGGTATATATATTGCATATTCTATTGTTGGTTGAATAAACATGAGTGCATGCATCTTGGTCGATCACGATTGGATAAATCAATAGCTCAACACAATTTATTGAGTTATATGTTGGTCGTATGTTGCTGTGTGATTAGTGGAATAGTTGCACCATGAAGTTCTTTCCGTTACACCCCACATGTAGTATGGATGACTTGTTGCATGCTCAGTGATATCCATTAGGTTTCAAGTGTGTTATTGATTGAAAATTGTTCACTTTTGATGTCATGCGTGTTGGTTATTTGGCTCGGTGTTAAGTCACACTAAGATACTTGTTTTACAATGGCATGGTTACATTGTTTCGGAAATTTTCTTCTGCATATCCTGTGTCTAAATAGTGACTATTGGTTATGGTCAATTTCATTTCAGACATGGAACATAGAGGAAAGGATAGTAAGGTTAGTTATTACCCGAAATTACACAGTAAAATAATATCCAAAGGGGGGAACTCTAGGGTTTATGAGATGGATGGCGGTGGCCTCCTCTGTAGCTCTGCACGCCTCTGCACGAGAGCTCGGCCCTCACCTGAGATCTCCCTCCAGGTGCTCCTCCTCTAGACACTTGGGCGACCCCACCGGATCCCCGTCTGGAGCTCCTCCCTCCTCCGTTCAGGCGTCTCCAGCAGCAGTGATAGGTGCATCTGCGGCTACGCCATTGAAACCCTCTCTGTCCTCCTTCAAAGACGCAGTCCAAGGCCGCTCTTCTGGCTTTTCCCATGTGGTCCGTGAAGCTCCAGATCCAGTGATCCCTGTTCCTCAGGAAGTGGCGGATCGGGAAGGTTTTTTTAGATCTAATGCTCTGTTTTGCAGGTTTAATGGCTTCTGGCCTCGCTTGGCGAATCTTCATTCTTGGATTGCTTCAGAATGGACTCCTCTCCTCGATTTCTAAGCTCATGTTCACCCATGTGTAAAAGGTTTCTTCGTAGTGATTTTTGCCTCTGCTAAGGATAGAGATTTGATCTACAGTTCTGGGCCTTGGTTCTGGGGTAGGTCAGGTCTATCTATGCAGCTCTGGACCCCTTCTTTCGACCCCTCCTCAGCTTCCATCCCTACGGCCCTAGTGTGGGTAAGGCTCCCTGGTCTACCTCTTCATTTTTGGGGTGATTCCTCTCTTAGCCATATTGGAAATGCTCTTGGCAAGTTTCATAGTAGCAGTCCGGAAACTAAATGTGGCTTCACTACCTATCCACGGATCTGTGTAGAGATGGATTTCAATAAAGGCTTCCCAGCGCAAATCACTCTTCAAGGGATCAATTATTATTGGACGCAGAAGCTCGACTATGAGAATCTTCATTTCAGGTGAAGAAGTTGTCTTGAAATAGGGCACTTAGCCAGCAAATGTCAAAAACTCCCTGAGAAAAAGAAGAACTCAAAGATCCAACGCAAACCCACATGGTGGGTAGGAGCTCTTCCTGAGCATCAAAGCATAGAACCGACTAATGATTCCTCTAGCGAGGAATATACAGAGATTGTACCACAGAAAACGAAAAAACTCCCCTCGGTTCAAGAGAAAGAGCCCCCCTCCCCTAAAAATCCCATGGGGAAGGCCCAGGCAGAAACTGATCCAACCAGATTGCCAAGCACCTCTCAGCCCGAACATCAGATCTCAAGCTGGGACGACTTAGTATATGAAGAAGGCCCTGACTTAACTGATGAAGACGCCCCCCCAAGTCCGAAGGAAAGCCAATCTCATCAAAGCAAAGAATGGCAGACTGTGCCAAAAAGGAAAAAAAAAAAACCTTCAAGTCGGAAAGGATGTAATGACTCGTAGTCGAACCGGGTCACTGAAATAGTTGGGTTTTCCAAGCTCACAAGTTATTTTTGTTTTAGCTCACTTAGAATTGGCCCTATGTTTTACCAGGAATCTTTCAGCTGGAACAGGGCTGGAACATTTGCTGAAACACAGTGCTGGAACAGATGTTGAAACACAGTGCTGGAACATATGCTGAAACACAGTGCTGGAACATATGCTGAAACACCACTGTAACAATGTTGAAACAGTGCTGAGACACATGTTGAAACAGTGCTGAGACTTATGCTGAAACAGTGACTGGAGTTTCGACATTTAAACTTCCAGTTCTTTTAGAAGGCGTTCAGGACCTAGTTCATCTCCCAATTATTTAGCTATAGAAGTAGAATGGTTTAGAAAGACATGCCCAAAGAAATTCGAGGCCATTTTTTAATCGACTCTGTGGCTAGTCCACCCCATTAATTTAATCCATAACCGTTTCTGTAAAAAAAAAAAAAAATCCTTTCAAACATGGCATGTGAGGTCTTGATTATTTTATTGCGCATATATATGGGAACAAATATCATTACAGAAAGGGGGATTGCATTGTTATTTTTTTGGAAACACTACCTTGAAATATAGATGTGGACTTGGGAATTGTATGGTAGTGATGG
>ML783534.1:1005469-1046509 GCA_009831015.1 Picea engelmannii | reverse complement strand
TTAGCCCACATAAGAACTTCTCCATCTATAAAGGCAACTCTGAAGCCTTTCTTTTCTAAAGATGAAATGGAGAGTAGGTTCTTCTTCAAGCCTGATACATATAGTACATCCTTCATTTTTAGTGAATTCCCTGAATTCAGTTTGTGGTTTGATTCTCCCACTCCCTTGATGGGATATTGGTAATCATCTCCAATTGTCACTTTCTGAGAAAACTTATTTTCTTAGATACAAGAGAGAATGTTTCTTTGTCCCGTCATGTGCTTGGATGCACCACTATCAATGAGCCAAGTGTCCTCTCCGGGTGTTACAAATCCTGAGAGGGCCGAGATCAAGACATGGTCTTTGATCTTCTCTCTTATCATCTTTGCGGGTGGATTTTCATCTTCGACTACATGGGCATGGAGCCTCTTATGTTTTCTTTTGTATTCTTCTCGTCTGGCTAGACAAAACTTTGCAGTGTGTCCCATCTTGTCACAATGATAGCATTGTACATATGAGTAGTCCCTTTGCTTTCGTTGTCCTTTCTTCTGAAATCTCCTTGGATGAGATTCTTTATGATTGCGTTTGTTTGACTGTTGAGGCTCTTTATGAGTCTCCTTTTGGAATTAGGGTTTCCTCCTTCCTCCTTTGGTGTGAGTATCTAGGGCTTGATCATCATCTCTTGCTAGTAACACTTCACGATTCACTACTCTTGTTTCTTCTTGGATGCATTCTTCCCATAGACTATCAAACTTCAGTTTCTCCGTTATGGAACATATCGTTTGGATGAATGCATCTCAAGGTCTTATGAGACCATTTAGGGCTGTCATTATGAGTTCATCTGCATCTATGGTATCTCCAATCGCTTCTAATTGTTCTTTGAATTCTGAAATTCTGGAGAAATATTCTTGAATCGTTTCTCCTTTCTGCATCCTTGTATTCTTCAGTTGAGTTCTTAGATTCATCTTTCGGTTTATGTTCTTTCCTTCATATAGTCTGGTCATGGCATCAAACATTTCTTTCAAAGTCTTCTTAGATGACACATAAGGAATCAGGTGGTCTTTGATTGAATCTGCAATGATTCTTTTGGCCCTGATTGTGTCCTTTTGATGCTTTTCCTTTTCTGCAACATCGATGGGTTCCGATACTTCTTCTTTGACGAATCTTGCTAGGTCATTCTCTTCAAGAATGAGGCCAATCCTATACTTCTAGCTTGTTAACAAGCTTAACTCTTGCAGACATCTTTACTCGGAGCTAGGAAAATGACTGAAAAATGAAAGTGCTCAAAATCAAAATCTGAACTTATCAGGAGTTGTGCTTGGCTGAGGCAAGTAGCCTGGTGTGTTTGGATATGAGAAAATCCAACTTTTACTCCTCCAAATTTGATCTACGGATTTCTGGACTAGTGCTTCTGGTTTTCTGGTACCTCTGGTACTCTAGTACTTTTGGTACTTCTGGTACACTGGTTTTCTGGTACTTTGTGAAACTAGGGTTTTAATTTTCGGGAGATCCAACCATTGAAAATGTGCGTTGAAAGTGCCAAAGTGATCCTTAGGGGAGGGCACACTTTTCTAGATGGTTTTGGGGCTGAAAATCTTCACCATCAAGAAGCCCTAATTTTCATGTATGACAACAGTGACGTTTTTCACTCTTGTGAAAGATGATTCCTTCAGCTTGGATCTGATACCATGTTAATTTTTAAGCCATTATTATAGTTCTTTGCATTTCATTAGATAACAATAGCATAATCCAAGATCACTGAGAAATACACAATCACAAGAGACACAACATTTATCCTGGGAAATCCTCTAGGGGAAGAAAACCCAACAAAACTTCCTTAATATAGATAGCCAATACAATTCCAAGAGATCTCTTAAGCTAATACAAAAAGTTCTCTCCCAGATATGCGCCACTCTCTCTCCTTCTTCTCCAACAATAGATCCGAAACTTGTCTCTCAATGAGCAAGTGAGTTGTGTGTCTAAGTGAGGTGCTAGCCTCCTTATTTATATTAGACTGGCACGTGTGAAGTATCTCTTCACTGGAAGGATCGACTTCTCCCACTGGGTGGTTATAACCACCTTAATTACATTCTGGGGCCTCTTTAATATCTGCTAGGGTCGACTTCTTATTCTGCCTATTATAATTAACATTTGACCAATCCACAAAAGGGGATTTGGTCCTATTACAATAGATGACATGATCAATCCACAATGGGGATTGATCCAATGAATAATATATCAAATAATAATAAGAATACTCTTTGTAGTTACATTATTTCAACACGCCCTTCTCAAGGATTCTTTAGTGTGCCCTTTTCACAGGGTCTCAGTGCGCCCTTCTTTGGGTTTTCTAGTGCACCTTCTGCTCTGATTTTTAGTGTGTCCTCTACTTAGATTTATAAGTGCACCCTCTTCTCAACATTTCATTGCGCTCTCCTTACCAAGTTTCAGTGTGCCCCACAACTTTCTGACTGTGTGCATAACATATGGGATCCATCTCTTCAATCTGCACCAGTTGGTGGATGGAAACCATGTCACCTCGTAAAGAACCATCCACTGAGGACTCAGCGTCCAATGTGCCTGACCCAATTCAGGATTTATCTCTCGTTCTTCATGAGTTACTTCGTCTGTAGCAATGACAAGCTCCAACACCCATGGAACTTGATACATGTTTTCAATTGCCCAAGTTTTCAGGCAAAAAGAATGGCGAGATTGTCAATTCTTAGATCCTCAATCTGTCCACCTACTTCAGGACATGTCATGAGATGGAAGAGGATGTGAAGATTTAGATCATCAGCTTGTAGTTGGAGGGCATTGCACAATCTTGGTGGGATACACAAGTTGAGAATTGCTCATTGGTGATCGAGATAAGTGAGCCAAAAACTCCAATGCATGCACACCTCGCTTCCTAGGAAGGATTTTGTCTGGCCTTACATGATATCTTCTATCCCCCAAGATATCACCAGAACCTACTTGATAAATGGTTGTAGCTTCAACAACTCTCCACCTAGTTAGTCTAGAGATACATCGATATATTCTGCATATCACATATACAATTGCAAATTTTCGATCCAGAAGAGGTACTCATTGCCAAATTTAATTCTGGTATGTTAATAATTTTCCATTGAGAAGTTGATTTATTTGAAATTCCTTCCTTAGACAAGGCTTTTCTTTGGGACTTGTCCGTAGAACATAAAGTGGATCCTCGAACCCATTCTTTGCCAACCCGATCTGATCCTTATACTACTAGTCCTTCAAATACTGGGCATTTCCCTATTTCCCCTACTTCTCCATCCACATCCAGAAATGTGCCCGGGTGTACCTTTCATAAGACCAACTCGCATGCATCTGCATACTTTCGGGAACTTAAGAACATTCACACCAACAACACTCTATTTGCAAAGGTCGCTCAACCAGATTCCCCTGATCATCCTAAAGTAGTCTCTCTCGAAAATACTACCAAAGATGACCCCTCTTTGATCTTGATGACCAGTGATGAACCTTACATCTCTAATGTACCTCGATTTACACATAATTGTTAGATCAAACATGATTTGTCTACTCTCATCTTGGACAACAGAAGCCAAGAGAACCTCGTGGCCCAAAACTTGGTTCAATACCTTAACCTCCCCAACACTCCACACTTGGCCCCATACCAGCTCAGTTGGGTACAAAAGGAAGGCCCTCGTCTCACTATATCCCAATGTTGTGTTGTGGCCTTTGTTATTGGCTCTTTCTGGGCTACTGTGGTGTGTGATGTATCTCCTTTTGATTGTGTTGATTTTTTACTTGGTCTTCCCTACCAACAGGTCCGACACACTGTTTATCATGCTAAATACCATCAATATCACTTGCAACACAAGGGGTGCACTTATGTGCTTAATTCTTCAACTCTTAAATCCACCCATCTTATTACTGACCAAGCGACCCTAAATTAAGTCAGTCTGAACCAATGCATCTATTTGTTCTTTGTTCTATCCATTAACCCAAACAACTAGAATAATCTTGTACCTCCATCCATGGCTCCCCCACTCTAAGAATTTGCAGATGTCTTCACCCATCCCACGAGACTACCCATGTCTCTCTCTATTGAGCACACACTTGATTTATTTCTTAGTTCTTCTTTACCCATCACCCCATTCCATCACATCACTCTCTGAGAGGTTGTTCACATGGAACACCCAATTGATCAACTTTTGAATTCATGTCATATTCCACCTTAATCGTCACCATGTATGTCCCCCACCTTTATTATCCCAAACAAGGATGATTCAGAATGACACCTAGTGACCACCTATTGTGCCCTTCCTAAAGCTACTGTTACAAACCGCTACCACCTACCTTGGTTGAGGACTCGCTTGACCACTTACACGAGGATTATTCCTTAACACAGATGGATTTGGCAGCTAACTACCATAAATTTCACAAGAATGAAATAAGTCATTTGGGTAAATGCATGGTCATTTCTCTTAAAGATATCTTGGCATTCGATAAATCTTGGGAATAACATCTTCAACACATCCACAACATCCCCGAGATACTATGGGCACATACACTTCAGGTGAAGAAATCCTATTGTGAACACACATCGGTTCCACATGTGGGACTCGTACTAGAAACAATAGGGAGTTGATAAGATCCCTCTCAAGTACACATTTTGGCACAATGGCCATCACACTCCATTTCCCATGACTTCATGATTTTTTTGGGAAAGGTTGGGCACCACTTCGATCAGCTTCAGACCGCATTATGCTCTACACAGGTTCTTTGTTTGCCGGATAGGCATCTTCCCTTTGAGATTGAGAAGGATGCATTTAATTTCACCAATGGGATTGTACTTATATAGGGAGGTCATATGATGACATACCATTCAAAGACTCTTACTCCTCCTGGCTTTTGACATCAACAACATGAACAAATTTCAACTCAAAAATTTATCCACATGTTGGCTCAACACCATACTCATGAAGCAACTGCCTTGCAGAGGCATGATAAGCAGTGCATGCCATTTTTATTTCAGCCAAGATATTGCGTGTGGCTCTTACTAGACATGCCCTGCTTCAAAGGGAAAAATCATACACTACATCCACTCAGACATGGCCCCTACATAGTTATGGAATGCATTGGAGAGAATGCATATTGCCTGGACTTGCTTACACAACTCGAAATACAAGATGTGCTTAATGTTAACAATAGAAAGCTGTTTGAGCCACCTCTCCTTGATGAAACAATAATAGTTCAACATCCCATGGATAACATTCCAGATGTTCAAATGCTTCTTCTCACTAATAAATTTATTGACTCCAAGAGTAAGACAACTCACTAGCAACGATATCTTTCATATCTCGTGGTTTGAAAGGGAAAAACACCAGCTCAGGCCAATGAGATGTCTACAAGAACATTGCAGTGCAATTTCCCTCAATTGTTGGCAGAAGTAGGGATGCTTCCAGATCTAAACATGGAGGAATTGGGGCACGAGGAAGTGCGCACCACATCCTTGGCCACTCAGGATGAGGGGGAGCTCCATAATTATTGTGGCAGTTCGCTTTATATATTTCTATTGTAGTCATGTAGTTCACTTCAACAATTTCTGTTGCAAGATTTTAGTTTACTTCAACTATTTCCATTATAGTCATTTAGTTCATTTCTATGATTTTATCCTGCAAGCCTTTAGTTCGCTTCAACAACTTCCATTGTAAACAACTAATAACAAGAAGGAAAAATTTGTCTTGCTTATAGAAGGCGCTCCTCTCTCACTCAATGGGATTAATGGCTATTTTTGTTCTAACTTATCTTCCATTTTGTATGCTCTTTGCGTTTTTCTATTGTTAGCGTTATCTCTATTTTTGTCTGATGTTGTAAGCTATGTTGTTGTATGCGTTTTTCATCTTTGCATTGCAGATCACATTATTCATAAAAAAACTATACCACCTACAATACTTAGTTGATAGAGTTTTGCTCATACCAAATACATCTCCATCTTTGATTATTACCTTATTTCCTTACATATAAAAAAAAATTATTTTTAATTAGTCAAAAACAATTTTAAAAAAAAATTCACTTTATAATAAAAAATAATTTTTTCAAATAAAATAAAAGAAAATACATTTATTATTATTAAATATTAATAAATAAAATTATTATAAATTTTTATTATATTTTAATAATATAAATAAACACAAATAAAAATAACATCAAATATTCATAAATTTTAAGAAATATCATTAATTGTTTTTGGTAAGTAAGAAGTTCTACTCGTATATTAACAATATGTACAAAGATACCTTCTACAACATTACGTCCAAAAAATAACCAATAAACAAGCCAAATTTATTTTTTATTTTTAAAATATCATCTTAACATTCTCAAAGCAGAGAGTCAAATGTTAAAAGATTATAAGCATAATTGGAAAAGAAATTTTTATAGATATAAAGATGCTTCCAAATATTTTGTTTTTTTACACTACAGAAAATGCATGCCAGTGTATCATGTTTTTTTATAGAATTATGAAGATAATTAAAAATGTATATTTGTTGTGTGTCTATTCTCTATACAACTCCAAATATGTGAGTGAATTATTGAGTTAATCTAAAAAAATATATTTGTGAGTCCTCCAAAAAAAAAAAGTCATTTCATCATTCTACTTCGGTTTAATTATTATTTAATTGATTGCAACAATAAAAACAATGAAATGCAAATTTGGATGACCTACATGTTTCCAAATCAAGAACTCGGAGAGATTTCATTTCATACCTCTCAAAAAGAGAAGTAGATGCTCCACAAATCCAAAGCCCTTCACTATTGCAGCCAATAGTGAACATACGTCAATAGTGAACACATGAACATAAAAACAACATAAATAACTAAGGATTCAAAGTCATATTATTGGATATTAACTTCTACAAATCATGGTAGAAAATCCATAATGAAATACTGCTACAATTCAGGTGCAACAAGAATTCAAAGAATACCTTTGAAGAAGAAAAATGCTTTACAAATCCACTTTAAGAACAAAGGGCCTTAAAAACAATTATAGAGAATTTAGGATGGCAGTAATGTCGGGTTCTTGGGCATGCTATGGATGGTTCAAAAGAAGGGAAATACTAACATAATTCAAATCATTGAAATCAAGCATAACAATAATTCAAATAAATGGTTCAAAAGAAGGGAAATACCAACATAATTCAAATCATTGAAATCAAGCATAACAAGAATTCAAATAATTACTTTTACTAAACATACATAATAAAAATCCATTCACTATTGAACTTGGAAGGAAATGTAGATAAGTGATGATGACAATACCACCACAATTTTGGCGATGCCATGGATGGTTTGAGAAAACATATACGTAATTTGTTTTTGGTGACTTGTAGAATCAACAACTCATCGCGTACATACTCACCTGACACAGCCTCACATGCCCTCACACGACACACAAGGTAAGTCGAGGGTGAGAACGTTCTCATGCAACACACAAGGTAAGTTCGAACCAATGCCTTCACATAACAAAGTGCCTTAACAATGCACTCAGTCACCGGCTGTTCTACACCCCAGGGGCAATAGATAGGTAAATTTAAATGATATTCTAGAAAAAAAAACAGAAATAGATAAGTAATATTAAATGATATTCTAGAAAACAAATAGGGAATGCAAATTTAATTTTCCTCTAATACATGTGGAGTCCTATCTTCCATTTATCTTCCATCACATTAATGCAAGTTGATATGGAACGATAAAACTGCTTTTGAGTAAACACATGCCCTCATGTAAAAACAAATTGTCATAGAAGATTAAGTTCAACATTTATTCATTTTTCATTTAAATCTAATATGAGATCTACATTTATGTGCTCTTTGTCCAAAAATTATAGAATCAATGTAGTGTGAAAGGGAGGATATTTGATTCTCAAATCATTCCTTCTTTTCACCATTTGTATTAAAATTCTATGCAATATCATGCATTCACTATGCATAGAGTTATGACACTGACTTCTAAGTCGCGTTACTTCGCCGACTACCAGAGCTCCATCTTCAAAACTTGAACACAAGTTGCAACATAAACAAAGTTATCCATAGATGTGTCACTCACCAAAGACATACATGATGGGCAGTTTGAAGAATAACCCTTTTTGTAAAATTTTAATATACACTTTGCACTTCTTCAAAAATGGGTAAAAATGAAAATCAACATTTTTTAGAAGACCATTTTTTTCAAGGCATTTCTGGGACTTGCTTGATGCTTAAACCCTTAACACGTGCTATGATGTGCTCAATTTTGATCCTTGCTTTCCTTGCATATAAGTGTCAATGAAGGACAATGGATTGTAAAGTCTGATTTGCAAAAGAAACAGAGAAAGAAAATAAACGAAAGTCAGGAAACACTAGGAAATCCATATAACCAAGACTCTCGGAAATGGAACGGGTTATAAAAAATCTAATAGATAGACTACCCCTTTACAAGAGCACAACATGTGGCCTAGACGTTGTGATCATAAATCGCATTGCTTACCAGCATCACAAATAACAAGTGGTGAATGCTTTTCTTTGAAAGAGGACTATGCATTGATTCTTTTCATGAAGTGGATGTTTTCTTTTTTCCCTTTTGAATAGAATATATTATTTGTTTTCGAGAATAAGTTTAGAATTTTTTACATTTTGCTTTTTAAACATTTGGGACGTTGTGGGCATCATTGCCGGCCAACATGATAGATGCCATGTGGTGGATGCTTTTTCGAAGAAAGAGGCGTACGCAATAGATTCATTTCTTGAAGTGCATCATTTTTTTCTTTATGCCATTTGACGTGTCATGGAATGTTTTTTTGGGTTCTTAAATGTATTTGATTCGTAGTAAAAAATTGAAAAGTTATGGATGAAAATAATTCCAATGTTTGACGTTTAAATCTTAAGATCATTTGTCAAAATTAGTTGTATAAAACAAAATTTCACTTAATTTTTAATTTTTTTTTCTCATATTAACATATTAATAGAGTAGGATGGTGATGTATTATATAAAGTTTATATTTAGCATATTGTTAGAAACGTTTGGTTTTTTAATTTTTTGTAATGTTTTTCAACTTCATCTATTAATAAATTAAGTCTGAGAAGTAAAGTAAGGGAGTGGGAAATTCATTTCACATATTTGTCTCTGTTTTTTGTTTCTAATTCATTCATCTCAAATATTTGTCTTTGTTTATGTTTCTAATTTGGTATCAGAGTTGGTAGCTCTAGGTGTAACTCCCTCACGGGAAGGTCCATAATATCTGTTGGAAGAAACTTGCACATGAAGGAGCTTGTAGCAAGAGCGGAGGAGTTTTGATCCGTGCGTGACAATTCCTGGAGGTCTATGCATGAGTTCAAAAAGGAAGTGGAGCTAAAGGACCCGAGTGCAAGAGTAGAAGTCACCATTGTAAGATCATATGCATGAGTGGTGAAAATTGTAAGAGGGCACCTCAAGAGTAACACTCGTTTTTCATTCTTTGCGTTTCCATAGCTGTAATGAAGGACCTCTCATTTTTTTAGAACATGGTAACATAACTTAAAATCTTGTGGTTCTTGGTGAATGCGGTGCCCCAAGAACATGGCCACTGGTTATGTCTACAGTCTTCTACAATGGGTTTTCTGGTCTGAAGCAATCTTATCGTCAAGAGATCAAGAGATAGATCAGAACAAATAGTTGTGTGATGGAGCTCAGTCTACGAGATTTCAGAAGTGGATAAAGATGTGGATGAAGAATTTACTAGGCGGAGACTATAGAAATTGACTTAATTTATTTAATAGTGATGATATGGTTGATGTTTTCACCAAGCCTCTTGAAAATGAAAAATTTCAAATATGTAGAAATCAGTTAAGAGTAGTAGAGAATTCATTTCTCCATTAAGGGGGAGTGTTATGAAACATTTAGTTGTCCCGAGGTTACAAAATTCTTGGCATTTTAGATTTCTGTAACGTTTTCCAAATTCATCTATTAATAAACTAAGCCCGAGATGTAAACCAAGAGAGTGAGCAATTCATCTATTTAAAATAAACTAAGCCCGAGAGGTAAACCAAGAGAATGAGCAATTCATCTCACACATTTGTCTTGTCAGTTTGTGTTTCTAATTCATTCCACCAAGCCTAATACTATCTCACTAATGAAAAGTCAATCTGCTAATGAAAAGCCAAATAATAGATAAATATGGGTGATTCAAGTGAAATATAACCTATCCATTGTAGATATGAGTTATGCCCAACCCAAATATCCATTATAAATATGAGTTATACTCATAGGTCATTTATGGAATTCACACATTAAATTAACTTAAGAGCATTGTCTTCATTCTTCATCCTTGATGTTCTCTTAACACCCTCCTACACAAAAAATAATAAATGAAACTTTATGAATTTACATAAAATATAACTTTCATCTTTTCTTAAGAATATCACATATTAAAAAAATAACAAATTTATTTAAAATGCAAAACACTAACACTCTATAATCATAATAAAAAAACAATTACAAGTAAAAAGGATTTGATTCCAAACTTATTTTTCGGCAAACCAACATTCTTTTCCTTAAGTGAGCCTTTTTGCTTTTGGATGGAATTATAAAAAAAATAATAATAGTAAATGCTTTCTCTCTTAAAAAAAAAAATGCACACGATGGATTCTTGTCTTAAAGTGAGTCCCTTTTGCTTTTGGATGGAATTATAATAAAAAAATAATTATCAAAATAAAAAAATAATCAATAAATAGAAGCCAAACGGACATAATAGTGAATGCTTTCTAAAAAAATAATCAATAAAAAAGATTTGATTCCAAACTCGAATCATATATTTTTCTGGCTTTAAGCCAAACGGACATAATAGTGAATGCTTTCTTAAAAAAAGGTTGCACACAATGGATTCTTTTCCAAAAAGATTTGATTCCAAACTTGAATACCGACATCATAGTGAATGTTTTCTCTTAAAAAGAGAGGTTACACACACAATGGATTCTTTTCTTACGTGAGTCTTTTTGTTTTTGGATGGAATATATTTGTTTTTTGGAATCATTTTGCTTTATATATATATATAGATATAAACAAGAGCAGCACGTTGTATGTATTGTTTTCGAAAATTTTACTTGTTAGTGTTTGTATGGCTTATATAAATAATATTCAGACATTTCTTTAGTCATTCGAAAAGAATGCAGATCTGTACTTCCCATGATTTTTATAATAATTAAAAAAGTAAAAACATCTCAATGTTTCTTATATTTTAAAATATGACTTAAAAGTTTAAAAATTATTATATACAAATTTCTATAAAATTATACTAAAAGATTAAAAAATGTTAATAAATATAAAATTATTGAAATTGAAAGATTAAAAAAATATTAATAAATAAAAAATTATTAAAATTAAAAAATTAAAAAAATATTAAGAAATGTAAAATTATTGAAATTTTAATAAGTGTAAAAAAGTTGACATTTAAAATTTAAATTTTTACCTCATTTGAAAAAATAATACAATATTAGATTTTAACATATATTATAATACAATATTACATTATATTAGTTTTTTTATGGTCTTGTCTTTTCTTATTAATTTAAGGTTTCGAAATACATGAAGGCTGCAATAACACTATCAAGTTATTGACCAATGAAAAGTTAAAAAAATACTATTTTTGTTTTTTTAAATATATATATATTTTTAATTGTTATGTTGAACGTTTAAATTGATATAAATTTTTCAAGTCAACACAAAACTAATATGAAAGTCAATGCTAACTCATTGCTATATACTACCTTCGACAGTACAATAAGAAATTACACACAATTTCTTTTCCTACATAAGTCTTTTTGCTTTTGGATGGAATTACTTTTTTTTTTCTTTGAATGTAATATATTTGTCATGTGAAATCTTTTGATTATATATATATATATATATAGATATATATATATATATATATATATATAGTATGTTAATTATGTATTTATTAAAATTTTAAAATAATTAAGAATCATTTTGCTTTTTGAAATATATATAAAATAATTAAGTAGAAAAAAAATCTTGTTAAAAATCCAAACTGTAATATTGTTTTTAGAAAATGGTAATAATACTTTTAAAAATTTGTAATATTGTTTTTAGAAAATGGTAATAATGCTTTTAAAAAGGGGTAAATTTTCAAAGTGCTATTTATTAAGGAGACAATAGTTATAGTGAAAAATTCCATGACTACTTGATGGCTAAGGGTTATGACTCAGTAGAAGAGGCATGAAACTTTAGCTACGCTTTATATTTTTGTTATTTTGAAAAAAATGCTCATCTACCTTCTTTTAGGTTGAATTTTTTACCATTTGTTTTGATAAGGGAATTTAAATTTTTGATAGGTTGAATTAATATTCAAGGTATAATGTTTATATTGGCTTTTATAAGGGCATTTAAATGTTTGATAAGTTGAAGTAATATTGAAGACATAGTTTTTATATGGGCATTTTCTTTTTGAACCTCGACCTTTTGTTATTAAATGACATTTTGTTATTTAATGGATTTAAATGTTTGATAGATTAAAGAATCTATATGAGTTTCTCCAAAAGAGAGAAAATGTCATTTTCAACACCATCAATCATCAAAGGAGTAATGAGGCCTATGGAGTCTAAAAGCTCCAAACAAGAAGTATGGCCAAAACTCTAAAGAGTGCCAAGTAACCCCAAGATAGCAACACCATCAAAGATCCATGTAGAAATCCAAATTTCAAACTTCTCAAGCAAAGAGACTGATTCTTTTAAATGAGTCCCGACTCAAAAATCCCAATGAGGTACTCATGTACAATTGACAAAAACATCATAAAATGAGTGTCCTTATGGACACCACTCCATCTCATCGAAGTGCATGGGTCAGTAGCCACTGCAACCATCGAGTCAAAGTAGGAATAAATGCTCTGTACAAGGCTCACTTTGAATGCTCTTGATCTCGATCGAAACTGGTGAGTAAAAAATCACCCAAGGAATCATTGCATACCACCCCCCCACAATGCTAAAGTGAGTGTGTTACACTTCAAAATTACTCACTTCGATAGTGTCGCAAGTGTCGTCATTACAAGTGTTGTAAGTGTCGCATCTTGTCCGCAAGTGTTGCATCTTGACTATAAGTGTTACAAGTGTCACAAACAACATACTTCCATCTTGCCTATGTCGTGCCTCTAACGACATCACAAAGACACTTAAGACACCTCAAAGACTAGTTTTGAAGAAGAGACATCACTTGTCAGGGAGAACAAACCTTTTGCCACTGAAAGAACCACTAAAAGATGAATTTTGGAGAGAGCGCTCCCCTGCCCACTGTCAGAGAGTGCTAGCGCTCCCCAAGCCTCTTTGGGGGAGTGCTTGAGTGCTATGTCCACCCTTTTGGGGGAGCGCTCCCCTTTTCTAAACAATTTTGGGTTTGTTGAGGCAAATCAGGGAGGAATCCCTCAATTCCTGAAGGTGGTTGGATTCGAATAGATGGTTAAGGCATGATCTTAGGGAAGATTTTCAACTGAAGGAGAGGAATCCTCAACTTATCCCAAAGATCTCTCAAGTGGTTGAACCTCTCCAAGGTTATATAAGGAGGTCTTCTCGTGGTGAAAGGTACATGAAAAATATTGGAGGTATGAAACCTATGATCTCATAGGCAACATACATTGGCGATAAAGATTGAGAATTACATCAAACTTATGATCTCATGAGTGATATGTCACCAAAGAAATCAGTGGAGATTACTTGAGCAAAGGGGTTGGACAAGGAGAACTGGAAGAAGTTGCTGCACCTTCATTCAAAGGATTGTAAGTACTTTTACTTGTTCTCATTAATAATCAATGCTTGGCTTGTTTCTTTCAAACTTGTGCTTGTTCCATATGAGTTTGTCTGCAATAGATGGATCTATATTTGAGCTAATCTCAGTAGAGTAGAAAGTCTTTTGTACCTTTGTTTGTTTTACAGGACCTATCAGGGAGCTCAACATTGAAGCTTAGCCTGGACTTTACAAGGACAAACGTCGCTAATAAGGTATGTATCTTTCTCCTTCTCTTTCATTCATTAGCTTGATTAGATCTAAAAGGAAGTTAGTGTCCATGTTAAGCACTTATCTGTCTTGGCCTTAGGATTCTAGAGACTAAGAGGGAATCCACTTGTCCGCAGGAGGATTCACCTACAACAGAGTGGAAAATATGATGGAAATCATTTTCACAACTAATGACTAAAGTATGGAGTATGAGATTAAGGTGACAAAGATGAAAAACAAACTAAGCATGAAACACTCCAAAGTGGCGAGCTCCAAGAGACTCTGAAACAAGGCAGTACATGGAGAAAAATGCTTGGTTACACTCCTAAAACTATCTACACGAGTGGCACAAAATCCACTACTCTAAGGTGTAGAACGAGAGGTACCATAAATAACCATCATGGAAAACAATCCTCAATATAGATCTTGAAAAACCAGGCCATGTTAGGTATCCATGTGCAAGTGAGGAATCAATTCTCTTAATTAACCTGACCCATGAGAAAAAAAGAATCTCAAAGAGTAAAATCCTCTTCTCAATGCCTCAAACAAGACAAAAAAATGAAGGTTTTTTTGAAGAATTATGGAAAAAATACTACCTATAACCTCCAACATACAATAAAGTGGAAAACTGATTCGGATTATGTTTGAAACGAAATGAAAGTTGAGATATTACAATAAAACACTCATGAAAATTGCCAGAAATAGAGAAATATAACAATACTTGATTTCTATTAATGAAAGAATTGTAAAGAGACTGTAAAAATATAGAGTGCAAGACTCGCTAAAATGGTGGCATCTTTATCTCTAAGAAGAGATGTGACGACTACGCTCATTCACAAGAAGATTATTACAATGAGGCTCTACAGACCTTTTTATGTTAAATATGAATGCCAAAACCCTAGACATCCAAAAACCTAATTCTAGAAGGTGAAACGCCAAAAGTCATGTGGGCCCCGTTTGGGTAAGTGAGTACATTAACTTCCTAGGCTCGTAACTTTTGCATACGATCTCCATTTTAGGCACGTGATAAATCATTGGAAAGGTCTTTCAGAGAACTACACATTTCGTCATCAAACTTTGACTATGTCTATAGTTTGATTGTGGCAAGCAAAAAAAAACAATGTTTAGGGCCCCAAAACGACATTGGAAGTACAACAAAATGTGTTGACATGAAAACATACAAAATAAGCTAGTTGGATTAGGTGGGAGGCCACCAGTATCCCCTTGGAAGATGTGTAGGTCTTCAGACATTCCCAGAAGTGTAGAACCCACAATTACAAGGAAGCACAAAAGAACGTGTTGAACTAAAAACTAACAAAAGGAGCCAGTTGGAATAGGAGGGTGGCCACCAATATCCACTTGGATCAATCCTCCCCCCTTAGGAAGCAATGGTATCCATTGCGTTGAGTGCCCAGGGAAGAGAGGAAATCATTTTCTTAATTTGAATCTTGGTGAGCTGCGTGCTTTTTTGAAGAAGTTATGTTGCTTGATCTGTGGAAGACTGTCACCAGCCGGTTGATAGCAGGGTTGAATATGCTCCACCAATCTGTTGTCTCTAGGTTTGACAGGGCATTGTGTAGGCACCATTGTAGGTGAAGAAACAATCTGTTTTTGCTGGATAGAAGGTGTTGAGGCTGCATTGGTTGTAGCGGTCTTTTGTGCATTCTTTGAACAGAATGTGAAGAAGATGAATTTTGCAGTATGAGATATTACCTTGCAACACTATTTTGGTGGAGCAGTAGTCAGAACTACCTCTGGTATCCTGTAGAGATGACCTCTCAAAGTAATAATGACACTACGGGGTCTAGACTCATAGAAAACATGATGTCTCCGCATATATGGTTGGCCCAAAACCACATCACAGACATCAAGAGGGGCAACATCACACATTACCTCATACTTGAAGGGTTGGATGCCAAAGGACATGCGACATTGCTGGCTGACACGAAGATCTTGTCCTTGATGAAGCCAACCGATGTTGTATGGATATGGGTGTGGTGTTGTTGTTAACCCCAACTGTTTGATTACATTATCTGAGATGAGGTTCTTCTGGCTGCCATTATCAACAATGAAATGAAACGGGGTCCCCTTCACCCACATCTATGAATGGAAGAGGTGCTCCCCCTCTTCAGGGTCTACTAGTTCTTCTGGTTGAATTGTTGTGGCCGTGACAGTGGAAGTGGGGTCTGCATCGATGATCTGTATGTTTTCAATATTTTCTAGATCAGATTCTGAATTAGGGTTCGACTCCGTGTCTTTGAACTCGGACACTAACGACTGTTTCGAGCGACATTCATCGATGTTGTGCTAGGGGATTTTGTGGAATTCACACCACTTCCTAGTGTCATTCTTTGTCTTTCCTTTACCCTTCTTTTCCTGTGTCTTGGAATGGTTGTCTGGAGGTTGTTGGTTAGGTTCGTCCTTACCATGCTTTGGTTGTAGCAGATTTGCAGACCCAAATTCCCCTTTGTTCAGGTGCCTAGATTTCTTCTCGATTTTGACAGCATATCGATAGGCAACTCCTAATGATGAGATGTTTAGGAAATCCATTTCATTTTGGATGTACCTATGTAGAGCACCACGGTATTTCAGAACCAAATGTCACTCAAAGTCTCTGATACCCACCTTGGTGTGCAAGGTATGGAAAATATTTGAGAACTCTGGCACTGTTTGGCTCTTCTCTTGCCGCAATGTGGTCCATCTCATGTACTGGTGTTGGAAGCAGGCCAAAGTGGAAAGAAAGGCTATTTTGGGAAGGAAGGCATGCACGAGGAAAGCAACAATTGGAAGGAAGAGTAGCACACGTGCATGCATGGAAGACCTAATGACGTTAGGGTTAGGGTTTTTGTAATACACTGTAATGGTTGTTGAGCTAGAAACGTATAAAAATATAGATACCTAGGTCTCATAGGGAGAGCGAGAGGTGGGTATAGAGGGTCTTGAGGAGGAGTCCTGTTTTGATAGCTAGTTGTAATATTTTGATATACTACCTAATTTGTAAGATGTTGAGATGAAGAGGAGTAAGGAGGGTAGATCTTGAGGGTTAGATCGCAGGCTGAGGAGCCTGGTGTTATCTAATCCGCCTCACAATAGATCTCGACCCGACTGAGAGGAGTTGTAAAGTGCGTGATGCTGTAGTTTTGGAACTGCCATAATAGAAGAGCTTAAGAGACATATCTTTGTGGATGTAGCCCAGCAGGGGGTGAACCACAGTAACACATGTGTTATGTGATTGAATGCTTGTGTCTCTTTTACTGTTTATAAGTAGATATTAGCATGATGAATGAATGAATTGATTATATTACATGCATAATCGTGAATGCCAATATGTTTCTTTAATAAGTAAATAGAAATCTCAATGTACACTTCTCATATCTCCACTCAATCTTGGACTGCAAACACTTGAGTATTGCAGTCACCCATTGAGGCTATCTTGGGTGAGATTGTGTAGTGCACTATGTTTGTTGCGTTGCCTTCTGGTTTACCAGGAGGGCCGATAGTTTTAGAGGCTTTGTTGGAACCCCAGTAGACTCGAACCCTTGGTCAATCATGTTAAAGGTATGAAATTAGATAAGTAATCCAACAAATGGTTCTATTGTCGTCGGTTGGAACAATATAGGATTGAGTAGATGAGATCTGTTGAAAATCTGTTAAAAGATACGTAAGATATGCGGAAGGTGGGTCACGAGAATACTGAATGAGACAACAAGAAGGTGATATTGTGCCACTAGAAGGGGATGTTGAGACTGTGGAATCCCACAAAAGCAGAGATCAAAATTTGGCTGAAGACAAAGGAGTTGGAGTTTGCGCAGAAAGATAATAGAAACCCTAGAGTAACATCATGCAAATATCTTGAGAAGTATGTGTTTACTAATCTGCATGAAATATTTTTCTGTGATTTTCCACACTTTGCAAGAATGGATATTTAGATTGAAGGATAACCATGGAACAAACTGAATCTGACAGTTCGAGTGGGCCCCAGTTCAGATTGAGTAGTTACAATAGGTGAATAAAAAATTCACCCGCACAGTAGATAATTGGCTCGACAGTATTGTAGCAGGATTTATAACAGAATTTGCAGTAGATACCGCAAAGTCATACAACGCAGCGGAGCAAGAGTTTCTGCGTGGGCCTTGAGGAAGGTATATTCGATCGATGTATACTTCTATTAAGATACTGCTTTATAAAAAAGGTGTAATGAAAATGGAATCAGACAACTAAACTTCCCTGGATGCATGGGGGAAACACTGACAGAAAGAGGAGAAATGGAAGGAGAAGTGGATAAAGGAAAGAAGGAAGAAGCCTTGGACCCAATCATGATGGACGACAATCAGATCAAGTGGATCATGGCGATAGCTGGAAAGACGTGCAATGGAGTAACCTACCAATACAGGGTGAACACCAAGAAGAGAGTCGTAGCCGCGAGGGAAGGCTTGGAAAGTGATGAATAAGAGGTAGAGGATCTCCGGGATGTGGAACATATTGAGGAAATCCTACGTGCAACACATGAGAGGAAGACGAGAGGTCCAAGAGTGGGAAGAGAAGGAAGCAATCCTATCCATATTAATGTCAGTGTGGAACCCATCAACCCATGTATGAATAACACACCAAGAAGAACACCACCGTTTAGAAAACCAGATTTCAGGAGAAGGAAGACAACAAGAAGTACATCTACATAAGGAACAACAACTGGAGGAGCTAATTTAGGAAGCATTAGTCAAGTATCTACACCGCGCAGAGGTAGTATTTCACTATTCACTATGGCCAGACACAATCCCACCATTAGGTTACCTGAATTCAAAGGAGAAGCGTCAGAGGACCCGAAAAAGCACCTGCTTATTTGTGAGAAGATCACAGACAATGACACTAAACTTGCACATCTAGAAATTACACTAAAGGATGGTGCACTAGATTGGTATATGAGCTTAGCAACAAACAATCCACCAGGGACAACCAGAACAATTACGAACATCAAGAAGTTTTTGATAAATGAGTTTCAAAAGCCAAGTTCAGAGGATCAATACATGAATGAGATGATATAAATTAGACAGAAACAAGGAGAATTCGTATGGGATATTGACCAAAGATTCAAGTGACTAAAGGAAAGTTGAAATATCTCATGATAGATATGAAACACGGGCACCTGTTCGTCAATTCACTACTACCACACTTGAAATATCCATTGCGACAACAAAATTTTCAATCTCTGCAGAAAACACTGCAACTGGAAGAAAACCAACACCAGAAGACAGATCCAACCATCAAAGAGATGAAGGAGGATTTGAATAATTTAATGTTCCATCTAAACCAGAACAAAAGTAAGGACAAACGAGAAGTTGTTTGGTGTACCACATGCAGGATGGAAGGACACCATAAGAACGAATGTCCAACATTCGTGTAGTACATGGAAACAAGAATGCCAAATCCGTTACCAACAGGAGGAATATGGTGCGAAATATATAAGAAACCAAGCCATGATCCATATCAGTTCCCAATGATGCAAAAATACCAGACAGTCTCAAAGAGTTCATATTGCAACTTTTGCAAGTCAGTGGGCCACAACGACAAAGATTGTAGAACTATGGATTTGATGCGAGAGAGGACATCATATGCATATAGGGTGCAGGAAGAAATGATGATTGGGTAAGCTGCACCTCAGTTTAACCAAGTACCAGCCCCATACAACACTGCACAACCGTAGTATAATACTGCACATCAACCATATAATACCGCACAACCATTGTACAACACAATGCAACCTCAATACAATACCGCGCAGTACAATCAGACGCCTTAGTATAACACACCGAGAGGAGATCGAGCTAGCTATAGAGGTGGAGGATGAGCAAGAGGCGGCTTTGGAAGAGGTAGAGGACCAGTGGTATGCCACAACTGTAAAAAACCAGGACACTATGCAAGAGAATGCCCACTTCCACCAGTGACTTGGATGTATTGTCACGCAGCTGATCATGACACGGAAGAATGTCCTATGTTACTGTTGGGGTCTAAAGATGTCTAAAAAAAACCTTATTTTAACATTAATTTATCAACCCGAGGATTCGTCTTTTATCTCAAGAATATCAACAAAGTCTATGCAGATAGCTCGTAGAGGCTAAAATCATGTAGTTAAAGAAAATCTGAGTTTATCAACAATCAAGTTCCTCAAACATTCATTAAATATTCTAGGATTTGAAGTCTATGCTGTGCAATGGAAAGGAACTAATTAATCTATTGAATTCATTTTAAGAGAAATAATTGAATCTAAATAAAGACTTGCAGAATTGACTATTATTATGAATCGAATTACTGGAAAGGAAAAATGTGAATTACTCTATCTATGGAAAGAAACAACGATTGTAATCTAATTGAAAGAGACAACAATTGTACTTCTATTGAAAGGAACAACAAATGTAAACTAAGTGAAAGGAACAACAAATGTAAACTAAGTGAAAGGAACAACGCATATGAACTTATGATGATCTATCACGCATCAAATCTCAGTAATAGGAATTGGAACAACAATCATCTAATGCTTAAGGAAATATCTATCTCTTGCAAATGATATAAAATCATCAACACACTTATGCATTCATTTAACAATTGTAAAAGAGAATTGAATCACGAAACATAAATTGAACTGATACAATTACAGGTCGAACAATAGCTCCTTTAGACTGGGCCCTTGGTCCTTAGAAGCACTGCTATTTGAAATTCAATATGTAGAAATGGTAAAACCACTCAAATCTTTTATTGATTTCATAGATGGTACAACATTTACAAAAACTACTAATGCAGAGCAATTCTAAGTTCTGAGTTCTTGGGTGCAATTCTTCTATATCCTTTCAGGATCCATTTACCCCTTATATATTACAATAATATGGGTAAATTAAGCTATCCTGAGGATCGAGAGATCCTCAATATTGTTTACTATTATAAAGTTACAATATAAGAAACTCAATCATCTTCGAAACTGCCTTGCACCATAAAGTCCTCACCCTCCAATAGCTTGTGCATCTTCAAGATTTCCTTTGCTATCTTGGGTTTGACGATATTTAACCAATCCTATAATAAAACCAAACAATTCCAATTGTATTTTAGGGTATATGTAATCTAATTTCAACAATAATGCTAAAGAGTATATTATCCATTTTCTATCCTATTTGCTCCTAAATAACTGAAAAGTCAATTAAGATGATATCATGAAATGTGGGAAAAAGAAAGATATTTATACTTTTTTCATAACCTAACATACCCCCCAACTTATCTTCTTGCATGTCCTCATGCAAGTTGAGATATTACATGTAAAGCAGTAATGCTGTAAGGTGGAAAGGTTGGTTCACCAAGCCTCTTGAACCCATTGCTTCTTTTGAGTTCTCCAAAAGCAACATCCTCCCTTTTCTTGTTAATCTGATAATCTTTTTGGTAAATTTCTGGAGGAAACCAAATGATAGGGGGATTATGTCTACACCCAATCCAGGAAAGTCCTTCTGCTTGGAGAAATCTAGAATACCTCTCTATTCTGAAGGTAGCTGCAAAGAAATTCCTATCCCCAAAGGGTTCCCTACTCTTTACTTCACTGGATGATGCATCCCATCTCATTTTAGAAGCAGCAAGAGCCTCTTCCTTAAGCTTTCTAAAACAAGTGATACCTGAACGTATAACCTATAGATGGATAGGGGATAAGGAGTCTATGATCCCCCTTCTTTTCATAAAGGTTTTATGTTGCATAATGGCTGGAAAGGACTTTGGAGGCTCTCCCCTGACCCATATATCTAGCCCAATTTACCTCTTTAGGAAGATTTTATGAGTTTTACCCCATCTGACTTGGTTATGAGTAAATGACAGAAATGATTGAAACTGTATGTCACCTATGAATGGGCCAGGGTTATCTTCCCTTTCTTCTTCCAAAATGAAATTATGAAAGTATAACTCACACAGAAAGTATTGTACCTTTTCGTCCTGCTTTCTGAAACATGAAATGAACTCAGGTATAGTGGCAAATGAAATAGGTTTACCTGATCTGATGACCTTCAATATCAATAAAAGATATCGTTCCAGCAAGAATAAAGTGTAATTGGTGGTAGGGGCTCTACAATTAATAGCATCAGAGTAGACGTCACAGATTTATTTGATTTGCTCCAAAGCTTTTTCAAATTGGGTTTGTACCTTTTTTACCTTTCCCTGGGATCTGGTGAGCTCAACATAGGTCTCACTCTTTATTGTTGTCATGTCCTTCAGTTGTTTAACAATCTTTTGATGTTCATCCCTATTGAGCATCTCATCTTGGTGTTGAGCCAATGCTTGTTGGGCATGTGTAAGCTTTGCTTCTAGTCTGTTCACAATAGCACTCTGTTTCTGGGACTAGAGTGTCTGATTCTCTGCCATAGTCAGTAATTCATTTCTATTTTGAATCATATTTTGTTGAGATTGCATCAATTCTTCCTCCAATCTCTTGATGGTAGCATTCTTCTCAAGGAGTTGAATTGTTTCCTCTAAGACTAGGGTATCTGTCTGCACCTCGGCATCAATTGTTTCTGTAGTTGTCATATTTTCTTGTGTTTCTAAAGGAATTACTTCCTCATTCTAATCTACTGTTTCTTCTACTACTATTTCTTCAGGGTCTGTTTGTATCCCTACATAATTTGTACTGACTGCTTCTTTAGGAAGAGGGTTTCTTCTTTGCACTCTGGCCCTTTTGTTTTTCTTTATTCTGTGGTCCTTATGTGCTTGTTCTAACTGTTTCATCAATTCCTTAATAATTTCCTTGAGTTTACCCACCTTATGCTTTAATACTTCAACCTTCTTAGCCTTTTTCTTTAACAGTTTGTTTTCTTTTTTTAACTTTCTAATTTTCCTATGGCTCTTGGCTTATTTCTGTTTATGAGAGGTCTCAAGGTCTTCTTCATTCTGGCTAGCAGATGGTTGTTTCTCTGTTCCTTCCAAATGTTCCATCTATCCAAGAGGGCTTCTTATTTCAAAATGAGGTTCTTCCTGTGCTGTGTCCTCTGGAAAAGACATTTCAATATCAGAAAAATATTCAGCTGGTTTTGAAGAGGAGGCTTGTTTTGGGCATTTTTCTGGGTTATTTGTGCCTCTATCAATTGAGGTTCCTAAGCTTCCCAAAACCTGAGCTATTTCTACCTCATAGCTCTTCAAAAATTGTTCTGTCATATGCTCTAATGCCGATTGGGTGTCTTCCTGATCATTCCTTTGTGAGGTCTGTTCTGCTTGCCCAATTTCTTGAACATTCTCCTGTGGAGACTGTCTTGTAGAATTCTGAAGTTCTTCAGGCTGTTTTGTTGTACCCTGAATTGCTTCAGTTGTTTCCTGAATTCGTCTGCTTCTTCTCCTTGTCTTAATGATGGATTTAGGGGCAGTTGTTTCTCTCTTCATCTTTTTCGTTAATGTCTGTGTTTGTGAGGTCCGGGCCTCTGTGATTTTGGTAGGGTCTGCCTCAGCTTCGGTTTGAGGAGATGGAATTTCTCTTGGGGCGGTAGTCTCCTCTTCCTGTCTATCTTCAATTTCTTGTGGTGGGTATTCATGGAATAATTTAGGTTGCTCCAGTTGTGGAGGTCTATTGGTCACAATCAGAGTATCCTAGGTCAATTGAGTTTGACTTAGTGCTTTATTTGTTATCAGTTTAACTAATCTATGGTGACTGATAACAGTAATAGGATCCTTGGAATTTTGTGTTCTTAAGGCAACCTCATGTAATGTGGCATTCAGAAAGAAAGGTAGATTAAGTACTAACCGTTATTTTAAGGTTGCCAACAATTTGAGGTGGCGAGGTCGGATTACATCGTATCGTCCATCACAGGTGATGTACTACTGAATTACCCCAACCAGTTCCTTCCATGGTTCTTTGAGGGTACTGGAATTAAGTCCCTTTCCCTTCTTATCCAATTCTTCCCCAGGGTTTGTGAAAGTTTCCATAGCTTCCTTTAGTGTTGTGTATCTTCCTATTCACTGAATGCCCGTGTCAGGGAGGCCTGTGACCTCTGCTAAGATTTCTGGGGTGACTGAGATTCGTATGCCTCACACCATAGAGATTTATCCCTGCAGATTCTGAAAGAATTCAAGCATGAAATTCATGTCATATCCTTGCAAATGGTTGAATTACTCTGTCTACCCCAGATGGTGTAGGATTTCTCTTGCTTGCTCTGTAACATATATTAAATTTGGCTCCCTACGCACACCTCTACCACCCATTTTTGTGAGAAAATGTGGGCAACTATCGTTCCTGGTAGCAGACTTAGTTAGACCAGCTTGGAGGAAAAAATTATCGAAAATAGAAAATATCAGAGAACAACAAGTGTTTACAAATGTGGGTATTTATTACAATCATTACTATCTTATCGAGAAGTGTGTCGAGCATCCACTCCCCTCATTAATATAAAGGTCGACCTCGACCATCAGCATAGGGGAAAGTAATGAGTGTAGGTATTGATGGTGAGGGGTAATGATTGTACTGCCGCCGCCAATGGGGATCAATGATTAATTTTTTCAAACAACATATTTTAACGGTAATCATTAAACGTTAGTCCTATTTTGTGGAATTGAATTTAATATACCTATACTCAAAAGAATGCTTTAAGGATACATACGCCAAATAAATTAAATCTGATCATTTAAATAATATCCCACATATCATAATTTTTTTACTTTTCTGTTTTATTGAATACAATTGAAATGATAGCCTCGTTATTGAGTGAAGGAAATCTAGAGACA
The DNA here is from genome assembly GCA_009831015.1 of Picea engelmannii. Lineage (NCBI taxonomy): Eukaryota > Viridiplantae > Streptophyta > Pinopsida > Pinales > Pinaceae > Picea > Picea engelmannii. The sequence goes on along the minus strand of ML783534.1, from coordinate 1,021,801 downwards.
CGTAGAAACTTGTCGTTTAAGGTAAACTTCCATACCACAGGCAGAGCCACTGCTGCTAGCAGGCATCCATAGCCTCGATAGGGTTGCCTTTTAACCCTTAGATGAGCCTGTATCCTTGATAATTATTTGAATCGTCTTTTCCAAAAAGACCACTATCCTGGTTTGGTATCCAGATGGTAATAATGCCACTCACTAGATTAACTTAAGTGAACAAGCTGGCACGTGATGAGACCTCTTGTCCTTTGACAAAAGAAAATGTCAAAGGCCATTGCCCTCGTGTGGTAGCCATAATGGGAATGTCACTTATGTTATTATCCTATGATTGTGGTAGGTTGGCTCGTGATGAGATCCCCTATTCTTTATGGAAATTTTAATTTTAATTTTTTTTTTTTTTTACTTATCATTTTTTTTTTGTTTTGTTGCATCTTTTCCCGAAAAAAGACCATTATCTTGGTTTGGTATCCACATGGTGATAATGCCACTCACTAGAGTATAACTTAAGTGAACAAGTCAGCTCGTGATGAGACCTCTTGTCCTTTCACAAAAGAGAATGTCAAAGGCCATTGCCCTGGTGTGGTAGCCATAGTGGGAATGCCACTTAGGTTAGTATCCTATGATCATGGTATGTTGGCGCGTGATGAGACCCCCTATTCTTTGTGGGAAAAGAAAGAAATTTTATTGCTCTTTGTTTTTTTTTTTAGAAGTGTATGAAGGGAGGCTCATCTACTCCTTAAGAGTAAGGTATGGCATAAAGAAGTGTAAGGATGCCATGTAAAAGTGTGCCTCAGACTCCTTACTATAATATAAAGGCGAGATATCATTTAAGTGTATTTATATGTATAAGGGAAAATAAACGAATTATGGTGGTTACCAGCTATGAACAAGGTTTAAGATATTTCGAAGAAAGTAATCCAAAAAAAAAATTGATAAGGTATGGGGGATAGTCCATAAAATAATGATAGATCATTAGAAATAATGCTGGTGAAAATTATTTGGTGAAATTTGTACCCCAAAGGAATGGTTTGGCGTTTTATCAGTAATGTAGGGAAGGAATGACAAAATGAATAGAAAGTGTGCAAAAAGGGACATCAAGTGTTCCAAAAAGGAACAATGGGCGCGCAAAAGGAACGGAAATTGTTCCGTTCAAAAGGAACAACAAGCGCGCAAAAGGGAAAAACAAGTGTTCAAAAGGAACAGTGGGCACGCAAAAGGAACAACAATTGTTCCGTTCAAAGGAACAACAAGCGTGCAAAAGGAACGACAATTGTTCCATTCAAAGGAACAACAAGCACGCAAAAGGGACGACAATTGTTCCATTCAAAGGAACAACAAGCGCGCAAAAGGAACGACAATTGTTCCGTTCAAAGGAACAACAAACGCACAAAATGAACAACAATTGTTAAGTTTTTAACCATCTGAATAGGTAATTTTTATAAACCTGGAAATGTGTTTTGCTTGAATCCAAGGTTGATTAGTCATCAACTAAATTAATTTATGGGTTGGTTTATTTCAAAATTAAGTAGTGGATGGTTTGTTAATGTTATGAGTTTCATTATAGTTTCCCAATTGCTGCTACTGAACATGACACATTCATTTTTCTGCGAAAGACAGGGTCTGGGTGATGAGATGAAGCAGGAGTTCAAAACATAAAAGAGTGCTAATTGAGTTCATTATAGTTATCCTCCCTAGTTTTTATTTTCTCGAGTGACTGTAAAAAATAATAAAAAAACTAAATACAGAAAAAAAATAAAAATATATAGTATGTATAGTGTCAACAAAATTCAACATTTATGGAGTTGGGGTGGCTGGATTACCTTCCCAGCCAGCCAAAATTTGAACGGTAGGGTCCTTACTTACTTCTTGGTAGAAAGATTCTTTTGAGGGCAGTTGATGATAGAGTCGTAGCCGGTGTCCATTGACCCGAAATGGAGATCTGGACCCGTCAATAGTTCTTAACATGACTGTGCCATTATCATGGACTTCATTGATTTCGTATGGTCCTAGCCACCATGTTTGTAATTTTACCGGAAAATCCTGAAATCTGGAATCATAGAGGAGTGCCCAATCACCTTTTTTAAATGATTTTTTCTTGATATGATTGTCATGACAGGTCATTCTCTATTACTGAATAACAATTGTGCACTCTACAACAGACATGCATGCTTCATCTAATTCATTGATTTGCTGAATGCACTTTTTATGTGCTTATGTAAGATCCAGTCCGATTTCCAGGGCCATCCTTAGAGTCTTGATCTCAAACTTGATTGGGAATATGGGTTCTTTTCCATAGACTAAGTGATAGGGAGAGTAGACAATGGTGTTACACCATGTTGTGTGATAAGCCCATAAGGAATTTGGGAGCTCAGTAGCCCAATCCTGTCTGTTTGTTGAGACAGTCTTTGTCAGGATTGCCTCCAGGACTTTATTGGTGCTTTCTACTTGCCCATTTGCTTGTGGATGGTATGGAGAAGTAATTCTATGTTTAATATGATAATTATCCAGGGTGGTGGTGATTCTATGAGCTGTAAATTGTGACCCCCCATCAGTAATTACCTCTCTTGGTAGTCCATAGCGTACGAATAATTTGAAAAGAAATTTGATGACTACTTCTTCTGTTGCATTTGGTAAGGCTTTTGCCTCTACCCATTTAGTCATGTAGTCCATTGCAACTAGAATATAGGCCTTATGATTTGACTTTGGATTGAAGGGGCCAATGAAGTCTAGTGCCCATCTCTCAAATGGTTCTGCAACTACTTGTGCTTTCAACGACATTTCATCAGCCTGACCTGGTTTTCCCATCCATTGACAACTATCGCAGGTCTGGACATATTTCTTTGCGTCTCTGAATATTGAGGGCCAATAATAGCCCATCTACAAAATTTTGTGTTCAGTCCTGCGATCTGCAAAATGCCAACCACAAGGCTCATCATGTCCAACTTTTAGTATGTCGTAGATTTGGTCATCTCGTACGCATCTGTAGATGTGGAAATCAGCTCCTGTATGGAAGAGATATCCGCTGATCTAGGCGAATTGTGTGCTATGCTAGATGATCAGTTTTCTTTCCCTTGATGAAATATGTGCCGGTAATCTTCCCGCTGCTAGATAATTTGCCACATCAGCGTACCAAGGTGGCTTTGTAGTAACCACAAACAGATGCTCATCTAGGAATTGATCTTTGACTGTTAAGGAGTCGTCTATTTTGGGTATGTGGGATAGGAATTCTATGATAATATTTTCTCTCCTGGGTCTATCTTTGATGGTGATATCAAATTCCTACAATAGTAATAACCATCGATTGACCCGTCCATTAGTAATCGGTTTATTAGCTAGATATCTGATAGCAGAATGATCAGTATGCAGAATAACCGGATAGCCTGTTATATAATGACAGAATTTATTGATGGCATGTATAACAACTAAAAACTCTTTTTCTGTTACTGTATAATCAAGTTCAGCTAGAGTAAGGTTCTTGCTAGTAAAATAAATGGTGTAGGGTTTCTTGTCTTCTTCTTGTCTAAGGACAACGCCTATGGAAATATTTGATGCATCGGTGGAGATGTGAAATGGTATTTTCCAATTTGGTCCCCTCAACACCGGTGTTGTCAAGATCAACTTATTGAGTCCTGCAAATGCCACATCACACTTTTTAGACCACAAAAACTCTACGTTACTAGTCAAAGCATGTAAAGGTGTAGCGGTTCTTGCAAAATTTTGCATAAATCTACGATAGTATCCTGAAGCGCGAAGGAAACTACGTACCTCAGTTTGTGTGTGTGGTGTAGGTAGATTAAGGATTACTTCTATTTTTGTTGGATCTACTCTAATTCCGTCTACAAAGATATAATTCCCTAGTACCACACCTTCTGTCATCATCAAGTGACATTTTTTGTGGCTTAAACATAACCTGGTCGCAATGCACCGTTCTAGTACTTTCTCCAGATTATTCAGTGCTTGATTGAAGTCGTTTCCATAAGGAGTGAAGTCGTCCATATAGACTTCAAGTCCTTCGCTGATCAGATCGTTGAATATGCTCAGAATGGCCCTTTGAAAAGTGGTTGGAGCGTTACAAAGTCCAAAGGGCAATACTCTGTATGCAAAAGTGCCCCAGGGGCATGTGAATGTAGTTTTATCTTGATCTTCTGGGGCAATCTGAATCTGATTGTACCCACTAAAACCATCTAGGAAAGAAAATAATTTCTTCCCTGCCAAAGTATCTAGGACCTGATCAATGAAAGTTAAAGGGAAGTGGTATTTTTGAGTGGCTTTGTTAAGTTCCCTGTAGTCAACACAGATTTTCCATTTCCCATTTTTATTTGGGATGATCACTAATGGGGAAACCCACCGACTATCTGAGATGGGATATATAAAATCTACGTCCAACATCTTTTGTAATTCTTCTTTAACGATATCCATGAGGTGAGGATTCAATCTTCTCTATGGCTATCGAATAGGCTGGACATATTTTTCAACATAAATGTGGCGTGTGCAAAGTTGCGGATCAATACCTTTCATATTAGAGTACTCCCAGGAAAAATCTTGCTGATATTTGAAGAGGACTTGTATTAGATTTTGTTGTTGTTGTTCATCTAAATTGACATTAATGTTCAGAGACCTTCCTGGTGCAATCTCAACGGATTTGCTGTTATGAACAACTGTAGTTGGAATTTGTTGTTCCATTAAATCTTCCAGCAAGTCTCCCTGTGCTTCACAGTCTAGAACAACTTGGAGCATCTGGTAGGTTGGGTTGTTCACAATGGCTGGGCTATTAATAAACCCATTGATTACGTCATCCTCTAGCTGGTTTTTAAGTCTGAGGGCTTCTTCCAGCATGAGAGGGGCTCACAAATCCTTTTCTGGGTATCGTGGTGGTGGCAATTTTGGATATACGAAAGTTGGGCTTGGCTTGGTAGGAGGATATAAGATGAGATTCTTTTTGATACCCCCTCTAGCAGTTGCCATATTACCCGTTCGACATCCTATATATGCATCTACTGTTGCGAGCCATGGTCTGCCCAGTATTAATGGATTCCCTTCAAGTCCACTTCTTGGGTTGACGATGAGGAAGTCCACCGGATATTCCCAAGAGTCGACGAAGATGGCTATATCATGTAATGTGCCAACTGGTCGAACTACCGATCGATCTGCCAACTGCAACATTATTGCAGTGGGTTCGAAGGAGTCAAAACCCAGGGTATTGTAGGTTTACATAGTCAGGATGTTGATGGCTATTCCCAAATCAACTAATGTGTTTGGAAAAGAACAACCCTGGATTTGAACTGTCACTATGGGATTCCCTGGGTCTGCATATTTGACCGGTTCTTGTCTACCTAGAATTAGATCAGACAAGGCTCCTACCATGCAGACTGTTGATGATGGATCTTTAATTTTTCTGACGGGCTTTCTCCCACATAGATCCTTGATCGTTTTTGTGTAAATTGGGATGTCTTGAAGAGATTGCAGGAGTGCAATTTTGATATATAAATTCTTGAGTTCCCCTACAATGTCGAAGTTAGGATATATGACCGGTTTTGCTATCGTCAATATTTTGGGGAATAGAGGGGAGGGCGTTGCATCCTTATCAGGATCTTGTGAATTGATTGTGTTTCTCCCCTGCTTGATTTCTTCTGTTATTACCATAGTCGAGGGTGTTATTGTTGGTTGTTTTTCATTCTCTTGCTCTGGAAAGACGTTACTTTCTGGTCTCTCCTTCCCCATTCTCCATAATCTGGATGAGCTGAGCCAGTCTGTTATTTGGATTTGGGTGAGGCTGGGCTGGTAATTGAGGGCGAAATTGTGATTGCTGGTTCTGTGGCAGTTGGAGTGGTGCTTGTAACGTAGGCTGAGTTTGAGGGGCCATCCCCATGGGTTGGTTGTTTATCCCCATGGGGCGCTGCCAATTCTAATTACAATTTGGGTTTTGGGTAGTCATGTTGAGACACTGTGAAGTGTAGATGTTGTTATTTGAGTTTTTCCAGGATGAGGTGGGATATTGTGAGTTAGGCCAAGTGGAAATTGCAATTGGCTGATTCTGCCAGGTAGGATTTGCAACGGGTTGGTTTTGCCAAGTGGGATTTGCAGGTGGGTATTGTTGGGGCTTCTAGTTTTGATTAGTAAACAAATGACCCTACCATGCGCTACTAGGATCTTGTTGCTGATTATACTGTCTAGAGAAGAAAGAGGAAGGGTCCTAGAGTGTATTTGGAGGTTGATTCCGACATTAATGATGTTGAGCCATCATATATAACAAATCTGTTTCTTCTTCTGCTTCTCTAAAGGCAGCTTTCAGTCTAGGGAACGATGGACATTGTTCCGTGACATGATCTTTGGTGCATATAGCGCAAACACGAACCACATCCAAAGGGCAATCCCTTGGACCATGTTTTCTTCTGCACCTGTGGAAAAATATGGCCAACGTTTGTTCTGCTTCTGTTTTTTTCTGTTTGGCCTGTAATACATCCAATTGTGTAGTTAGAGTGCTTAGAATATCTATTTTGAAGTTTTCTAAGAGATTACCAACTTCAGCTCGCGTAACACCCCCGCTGGTAGTATTGCTATTTCTGGTGAGGGGGATACACATCCCTGATCTGGTCTGTGAACTTCTCTTGAGCACCCGATGCACAATGGGATGGTGTCATCATAAATTTATTGATAAATGTTACCCTTCCCCATTAAATTCAATGTTTCTACCCATTCATCTTTCATACCCTTAATTAGAGTTGCCTTAAGTACTTCACCTGGTAACGTACCATAGGGTGATCTTTGTAAATTATACTGAAATCTCTCAACATACTCTTCTAATGATTCATTTTCTTTTGCAGTCATTTGAAAGATTTCAACTTTTCAGTCTCTGGTTCTAAAATAATCTTGATATTTTTTCAAGAAGGCCTGTTTCATCTCATCCCATGAGTTTATAGTTTCGCCCCCTAATCCCATATACCAGCGTAGAGATGCTCCTTTCAAAGTGGAGGGGAACAATTTTAATTTTTGGGGTTCAGAGGTGTAATCATACCCTCTACATAGGACATCAAATTCAAATAAGAATGCATCCAAGTCTTCTGAGATTAATCCATGAAAGGTTGGCAGGTTTTGTAGTGGAATTGCCTTCATGGGGGCATTGGCGATTAGATCAACTATCAGATATTTCAATGTGGAAGTCTGGGGACGTTGTGGATTTAGTTGTGCCATTTGATCGAAAATATGCCATAAATCTTCATGGATTTCTTGATATGGATATTTTATTCGAATTGTTTGGTTATCTGATCCTCTAGGGGTTTTGATTGCACTCCCTCTATCTAGGATTTTGGGTATGCCTTCTTCTTTCACAGGAGATTCAGGATCAGGTGGTGGGTCTATATTAGCTATCCCGTAGGTTTCTCCTTCTCCTTCCTCCATATTACAAGAATTTCCCTCTTCCAAAGTGTTGAGGGGTGGAAGATCTGTGCTCTGAAAGCTTTGCTCAGTCCCTTCAGTTTTGCTATGAATCTCAGTCTGGGTTGTAGTTCGTGAAACTACCACATGAGGGATTCGGGTAGATCCTTTTCTACGTCCAACCGAAGCTTGAGATTTTTCTTTTCATATGATGTCGTCTATGAAAGTGCTTCTTCTAGGGAGCACCGAGCCCTGGGCTTTGGTAATTTTTGGTGGGTTTTTTTTTTTTTCAATATCTTTCTTCTTAGTCATACACACTTCACACACACAAAAAAGAAAATCAAGAAAGAAAAACACCTATGCAACCTCTTAATGTGTCAGCTGGAGGTAGGCGTTGTCATAATCATCTTACTTATTGCCTACATAGGTTCTTACCTTCCGTCTTCAATACCTTGTCCTCCATAGGCACAATTTATGCTACCTTTGACATTCTTCCCCGACAACGATGTCAAAATGTTGGGGTCTAAAGATGTCTAAAAACAACTAGTTTAACATTAATTTATCAACCCGAGGATTCGTCTTTTATCTCAAGAATATCAGCAAAGTCTATGCAAATAGATCATAGAGGCTAAAATCGTGTAGTTAAAGAAAATCTGAGTTTATCAACAATCAAGTTCCTCAAACATTCATTAAAGATTCTAGGATTTGAAGTCTAATGTTGTGCAAAGGAAAGGAACTAACTAATCTATTGAATTCATTTTAAGAGAAATAATTGAATCTAAATAAAGATTTGCAGAATTGACTTTTATTATGAATTGAATTACTGGAAAGGAAAAATGCGAATTACTCTATCTATGGGAAGAAACAACGACTGTAATCTAATCGAAAGAGACAACAATTGTACTTCTATTGAAAGGAACAACAACTATATCTTAACGGAAAGGAACAACAAATGTAAACTAAGTGAAAGGAACAACAAATGTAAACTAAGTGAAAGGAACATCGCATATGAACTTATGAGGAACTGTCATGCATCAAATCTTAGTAATAGGAATTGGAACAATAATCATCTAATGCTTAAGGAAATATCTATCTCTTGCAAATGATATAAAATCATCAACACACTTTTGCATTCATTTAACTACTGTAAAAGAGAATCGAATCACGAAACATAAATTGAACTGATACAATTATAGGTCGAACAATAGCTCCTTCAGATTGGGCCCTTGGTCCTTAGAAGCACTGTTATTTGAAATTCAGTATGTAGAAATGGTAAAACCACTCAAAGATTTTATTGATTTCATTGCTGGTACAATATTTACAAAAACTGCTAATGCAAAGCAATTCTAAGTTCTGAGTTCTTGGGTGCAATTCTTCTATATCCTTTCAAGATCCATTTACCCCTTATATATTACAATAATCTGGGTAAATTAAGCTATCTCGAGGATCTCTCGATCCTTAGGATTGCTTTACTATTATAAAGTTACAATATAAGAAACTCAACCATATTCAAAACTGCCTTGCTCCATAAAGTCCTCACCCTCCAATAGCTTGCGCATCTTCAAGATTTCCTTTTCTATCTTGGGTTTGACAATATTTAACCAATCCTGTAATAAACCAAACAATTCCAATCGTATTTTAGGGTCTATGTAATCTAATTTCAACAATAACGCTAAAGAGTATATTATCCATTTTCTATCCTATTTGCTCCTAAATAAATGAAAAGTCAATCAACATGATATCATGAAATGTGGGAAAAAGGAAGATATTTATACCTTTTTCATAACCTAACAGTTACTAGGGAAGATCTAGGAAAAAAGGAATCCGAACAACTAGAATGTTCAATGGATTTAAGCGGAAGCGAAGGATGAAGGAAAAAACATCAACATAGTTACGCACTGTTGGCCCTCAACCAAATTTTGAGAGAACATTGGTCGTGTTTGACCATTTTTGGGACTTCGACAGACTGGTCGAAGATGGAGCGCCTAGGCGGAGCTGAGATCGCAGGATCTCACTTGTTTTGCGAGATTTTTGGGCTTTTAGGGTTTATGTAACGGGTATGGGATGTCGGCCCATGGGTTTACCCATGCTTAGGCCTTTTTGTAATTTATAAATAAGTAGATAGGACTTAGAGCGAAGTGAGTCTAATTTGGCTTCGTGCAAGAATATGTAAAGGTTGCTAAGTGCAGAGAACAATTGTTGGCTTTTGTGCATATTGTGTGTTGAGACCTACAGGGATAACTGCAAGTGACTGTAAGAGGCTTTGTGCAGACAGACTATGTAAGGCTCTGTGCCTTGACCTGATTTTGAGGAAGGTGGATCTAGTGCGCTATGGACAGATCACCTATCCAGTGCGAAGTTGGATATGTGGCTTTGTGCACATGAGCAGAAGAATGTAAGAATATTGAAGGAGACTAATAAAGAAGAAGAATAAGTTGGTGGATGTATCCCCACACTGGGGTGAACCACGTATATCCTGTGTTGATGTGCTATGTGCAATATGTTCATGTTATTTATGTGTTTATCTGCTCAGTGCACTGATCTTTATATATGTTAGATAGATGTATGGATGCTTAGTGCTCTACTGATGGTAAATGAATGCTAGATCTGAGTTAATGTTATGTGCTAATCGATTGGAAGTGTTAGATCTAATTATTACTGCATTGTTCTGTACTTAGGGTTTGATCTGCGATGTGAATGAGAATACTAATCTAATGCATATTGTTGGCTAAGTGCTCGGTTAAGTGTTGTAATCACAAACCCGTGTCTCAGCTAGGTTGTAGACACCTGAGTCCTGCAACCCCCCTTGCCTCTACCTCGGGTGAGACTTCATCTGCTTCATAGGTGTTGCTGAAAGGGATGATAGTTAGGGTTTTGATGGTGCATTGTTGAAGCGTTGAACCCTGGGTCTTTCCCTGTGCCAACAAATGGTTCTGTTGCCGGGACCTAAAACTATGATTGCTGGGAACTGAAGAAAAGAGAAATATCTGTGCATAGATCTGTTGCTGTAGTGCGCAGTATTCTACTTGACTTGCGAAGCTCTATGATAAAAGAGAAGTCCGATCTGAAGAAAAGAGGTAAGATCTTAAAGCTTTGTGATCTGGTAAAGGTAAGATAAGTGGAAAGTTTTTCTTTGAAAGTATGAATCTAGGTATGTTTGATAGAATTTGTCCCAGTCTGAAAACTAGGGCACAATTAGGAGAAAGAGTTGATCTGAATAAATATGATAGAGATATAAAAATATATGTTATTCATATGCATAGACATAATTTTTGGACTAATAAGTGGATGGAGGAACCTAGAAAGAATTTATGTAGATTGCAGGTCCATCACTGTGATCCCAGTGCCCAGTATAGGAAAGGTTGGGGATCATTTACAAGAAAGAGAGGATTGAAACTATGTTATAATTGCAGAAGATTGGGACATCTTGCTAAGGAATGCCCTAGTATGGGTCCTATTTGTCTTTGTTGTAAAGCTTTTGGTCACAAAGTTAAGGATTGCCCTAGAATGATTGCCAAAGTTGAAAAGATGAACATGAGACAAGAAAACTACGAAGAAGATCAAGAGATTAAGGATATGTTAGAGAGCCATAGAATCAGAGACTATGTTATTACAGATGAAAGAAACACTGAATGATCACAGAGACATCCGTTTACTAGAGATCTTAAAAGAGAAACAACACATAGAAACAAGAATAGGAGACTTCGACTTAGACTCTATCTTGGATGAAGAAACACATGTGAATATCATGCCAAAAAGCACTTGGGAAATTTTGGGAAAGCATGCTATGGTTCCTTCATTGGGAAGGATATGATTGTTTAAAGGAAAGATGATAACCCTATGTGGAAGAGTTACTAATGTACCTATGATTGCTCATGAAACATCGACTGAAAAAAAAATTGAAGTCATTAGGTTTGTTGAGAACATCGCTCCTTTCCCACTTTTGTTAGGAAACACATGGATTGAGAAAGATCATATCCGAAGGAAAGCAAAGGAGGAAGCTACATAAAATAAAAAACAAGAATTAAGGGACTTCATAGCCAAAAAAATAACACGACAAATAGAAGAACAAGAGAATAAGTCGAAGCAATAGAGGGCCAGAGAATTAGTTGTCGAAGTTGAAAGAACACAAGATGGCTTAAAGAACATGTTCATGCAGGAAAGAAGTGCATCCACCCTAGAAATAGTAAGAGAAGAGGTATTACCTTTGAACCCTTTGGAAGACCCTTAGCAGTGCGAAGTTACTACGCTAAGAGAAGATAAGAATAAAAATGGAAAGAGGAATCCAGAGACTCAGATCACAGAAAATAAGGCAAGAAAGCTCAACAAGAAGAAGGCAAAGTTAGAAAAACTACAGGAAGTTCCAGAGTAGAGTTCGCAGAAGGTAGGCTTGTAGAACTTGAACCTCGCCAGAATAGCAGAACCATGCAGAATGGGACGTCGTCACGGAGAAGCTATATGACCGTGGAGGTGTCCCAATCGTTAAAATGACGCTCCAGAACAACTAGAAACACAGTTATTGACGAAAATATCGCCATTGGACTGTTGAGACCGCACCATAACAGATGGATTCGTATTGATTGAGGCATTCCTACTTGTTGGAGGAATCTGTTACGATGTTTCTTATTTAACACGTTGGACGCTACGCCAGGACCACTTTTTGCAAATCGAGATATCCGAGATAACAGAGAACCGATTGCATACCGCGCTGTGATGTCTAGACCTCATCGTCCGTTTGATTACCTTATCTGTCTATTCGCCTACCCGATCCCCTTGATTGTAAGTGTGAATGTCGGGTGAGCATAGCGCGCTAGAGAAGTCTGTGGAGGAGATTATGATCGACCTCATGGATGAGAAATTCATGTATGTAGGAATACAGGCATCGTCGATGGGCAGATTGCAATCATCCCCCTCGACTGCATGTCGGTCTAGCCGAACTGCGATTGAGAAACAAAGAAAGCACCGCGATGATCTGGTGAACGCGAAGTAGATCCTGTTGGTTTTCCCTGACTACATCCTGCCTTTGGCTGGCGCGATTAGTCATGACAATGTCCAGCATGATTTTGAATATATGTTGATCATTGCGTACCTCCCAAAGGGGATATGCACATTTGGAACTCAGTTGGGATTGATCCCAGCTCTCAAGATCAGTGATTTCAACCTCGGAGACCGAAAAAATTACATGATGCTCGCGTCGCATAGGTACCTGATGAAGACGACTGGGAAGAAGCCAAAGATAGTTCCCCAACCATGGATTAAGGAGCTCACATAGTTGACGATCTTGAATGTGATGAAGATCCCCCACTTCGGCTGACATCAGGAGGTTAACTCTTGTGTTAAAATCCTCCTGTCGTGTTACCACAGAGGTTATCTGTGGCTTGAAAGGCATGTGACTGTGGATTCAACGTTGATCCACCTGATCATTGTATTGAGCATGCAGGGACCAGACCCTCAACAGTTCTACCCAGGGAAGGCTGCAGATCGCTCCCTGACACATCATATAAAGGAATCCTATGACGATGTAGAGAAGGGAAAGCAAAGCTACAAGGTAGCCTCCATCCAGGATGGCACAATGAGCCTAGCTTGTCATCTTATAGTTGGAAAGCTCGTTTGAAAGAACCGTCCAACACAAGTCACAGGGTTCATAGTGGACCTCATAGGGAAGTGTGTTGAAGGAATGCAGATGAACTTGGAAAGTTACCTCGTCAACGAGTTGGAGAAGGACTGTCACGAAGCGCAGGACCAAGGATAGGAGTTTCATTTCAGTTGGTTACTGATTTTAATCGCATTTGTCGCCTAGAAAATGCCAGAAGGAGCAACATTTCTGGAAGTTGAGCCATCAGAACCATTGGCTGCGAAGTTCACCACCTTATGGTATACAAACGATATGGTGAAGTAGTGGAAATAGAATGTAGTGTTCCATGCTTACTACCTATAGCTAAAGCGCTCCATTGAAGCATTCCCACAGATGACCCTGAATACTTTGCATCAATACAGGCCGCTAGCGAAGTTCTGCGCAGACTGACACTTCATCTACATCATCGCGTGTAGGGATGAAAGTAAGGAGGAGCTGCAGTCTTATTATAAATTGACCGATGAAGACATGGCAGAGATCACTAAGGAATGTCTAGTAGAATTCCTTGTACTGGTCGAAGATGCAGAACTCTTTGACCCTGACATCATCGAAATTCCTTTGGTCACCTGGACTGAGAATGATGGACAAAGAAGTACGAAGAAAAATAAGAAAAAGGAAGAAGTAAAAGACATATAAACTGATGAGGAGGACAACACATTAGATGAAATTAGGCATGATTCACCTGTAGGAGGAGGAGGAGATGAAGTGAATCAAGAGGAAGGAGGGGAAGAAGGAGACAAGAAATAAAAAGGTGAAGTGACATCGTCGAATAATCCCCTCACCACCGCAGAAGCATCGCAGAAGAGGAAGGTTTCCCCGGAGAAACCTTCGGCAAGAAAGAAGGCCTGCGTCAACAAGCCTATGTCGAAGAATGTGATCACAGTGGACGATGTTGATCTCATCATCACAACTGTAGAGGATGCCTCAGAAGGCATCTTGTAGAGATATGGAGAAAAGCAGGAGGCGATGTATGACATAATAGAGAAGGAGCTCAAGGACATACAACAAGTTATCCATTTGATCCACACAATATCTACCACACCTTCTTCACAGAAAGTGTAGAATTGGGGGATGAGCCCACCCAATTACCCAGATTAGTAGATGCAACAAAGGCTCGACTTCATCGAGCCCAAGAAGAAAAGGAAGAGGCTACATAAGCCATGAAGCAAGACAAGAGGGAGGGATTAGAGCAACTTTGAATTGCGCAGTAGGAGAAAGATGAAGTTAGGGCGATGTTCGATGAAGACAAAGAGAAGATGTAGAAAGAAAAAGACCAACTTCTTGTAGAGTAGACTGTAGTCAAAAAGGCAGTGACTAGAGCACTTCGCTCCGTGTCAATCTTGGAATAGGAGGAACCAGAATCAACTGAAATGCAAGTGGGGAAGCTTGCCAAAGCCATTCAACAGTTTCAAGCATGGATAATAGAGCTAGAACTCCAAGCAGTACCTAGCACTCCGCAAGAAGTGCACGATCAGAGGGAAGAAGCTGCCAGGAGTGCAGTAGAAAGAATCAGGGCACTCGCCTTAGAGTGTAAGAAACTGAGTGATCGTAGTGCGCAAACCTATGAGTGCCTTGCAGAAGATACAGAGATGAGGAAATTGGAAGCACAACTCCAGGAGGAAAAGTAGCAGGCATCCAAAGTACAAGCACATATGAAGCTGCTTACTGCAGTTGAGAATATGAAGAGGTCGTAGGAGAAATGCATAGTCTAGCAATAAGTTACTACCATCCAAAAAAAGGTCATGGAGGTTACACAGAGACTCCAATCGGTGCAGGATGAAGCCCACATGCTTTTTGAAGAGATTGAAGGACAAGGCTCACAGCTGGAATAGGTGGTCGCGACAATGGAACAATGCCTGGAAGGGCCTGTCATCAAGCAAGTAATTCAGGAGTTCACCGAGCAGGAGGCTCTGGTGAAGTAGCAAGTCGAGGTAGCTCGAGGCCTTCGAAGTAGTGTTTCCCAACTCGGAGTGACTCAGGATGAGTCATAGGTGAGTGTTGGGGGCCTGTTGGCCCTTGACCAAGTTTTGAGAGAACGTTGGTTGTGTTTGACCATTTTTGGGACTTTGACAGGTTGGTCGAAGATGGAGCGCCCAGGCGGAGTTGAGATCGTGAGATATCACTTGTTTTGCGAGCTTTTTGGGCTTTTAGGGTTTATGTAATGGGTATGGGATGTCGACCCATGGGTTTACCCATGCTTAGGCCTTTTTCTAATGTATAAATAGGTAGATAGGACTTAGAGCGAAGTCAGTCTAAGTTGGATTCATGCAAGAATATGTAAAGGTTGCTAAGTGTAGAGAATAGTTGTTGGCTTTTGTGCATATTATGTGTTGAGACCCACAGGGATAAGTGCAAGTGATTGTAAGAGGCTTTGTGTAGACATACTGTGTAAGGCTCTGTGCCTTGACCTGATTTTGAGGAAGGTAGATCTAGTGCACTGTGCATAGATCACATATCCAGTGCGAAGTTGGATCTATGGCTTTGTGCACAGGAGCAGAAGAATGTAAGAATATTGAAGGAGACTAATAAAGAAGAATAAGAAGTTGGTGGACGTAGCCCCACACTGGGGTGAACCACGTATATCCTGTGTTGATGTGTCGTGTGCAATATGTTCATGTTATTTATGTGTTTATTTACTTAGTGCACTAATATTTATATATGTTAGATAGATGTATGGATGCTTAGTTCTCTGTTTATGGTAAATGAATGCTACATATGAGTTAATGCTATGTGCTAAGCGATTGGAAGTGTTAGATCTGATTATTACTGTGTTGTTATGTACTTAGGTTTTTATATGCGATGTGAATGAGAATACTAATCTAATGCATATTGTTGGCTAAGTTCTCTATTAAGTGTTGTAATCACAGACCTGTGTGCCAGCTAGGTTGTAGACACCTGAGTCCTGCAACCCCGCCTACCTCTACCTCGGGTGAGACTTCATCTACTTCGCAGGTGTTTTCGAAAGGGCCAATAGTTAGGGTTTTTTTGGTGCGTTATTGAAGCGTTGAACCCTGGGTCTTCCCCTGTGCCAACATGCGCGGAGGAGCTAAAACAAGCAATGACACAGCTTGACAAGAGCCAGTACAACACCAGTGGGTGAAGAAGAATGTTGAACCAAGGAAACAGTTCAACGTGCTGAACGAGAAGGAAACATTTTGTTGGTTGTGGAGCCTGATTATCTTCCTAATGCAGAGGTTCTTTGCTTTCATCCGTGTCTATACCCCATGAAGTATTTACACCCCAGAAGTATGTACACTCTTCCACGCGGGGGAGTGCAGAGGGGGGGTACCCCCTCTGCGGGGTCCGGGGGGGAGATCCCCCCGGCTGGG
>ML783534.1:989904-1000357 GCA_009831015.1 Picea engelmannii | reverse complement strand
AATTGCCTTGTAAAATTATATGTAATTTCATTGTAAATCTGGACCGTTCATTATAAGGTCGCAGATCTAACGGTAGAGATTATGTTAGGGTTTTTTGCCCTAGAAGGCAACCCTCTTTTATGAGGGAAATGTATTGCAGCTATTGATGGGTGGTGAATATTGTATTCTGAGCGAGGAGACTGTGAGAGAAAGAAGAGGAAGTTACAGCGGGTTTTGCTGTAGGTTGCATCCCTTCATTTGCTGGATAATAATAAAGGAAGGACCTGGCAATTTCTCTGGTGGACGTATCCCACACTGGGTGAACCACGTAAATCTGTGTCTCTCTTGTATTGTGTGGCTTTTGTGTTTTGTTTCTGCATTTGTTTTATTTTATTGCTCCGCGGTCCTGTTTTCTAACACATTTAAGCAAGCGAGACAAGAATTCTTGAAGAAAGACACTGCATCAAATTCAACTGCACAACAGAGTAAGGAAGAGCCAGAGTATGAGATGCCCCCATCGTTCGATCATACCAAAGAAATGCAACCCCTGGGACAAGTAAGTACAATCAAAAGCGTTTTGCAATCATGTGTAAAACTATTGAATGATCTGTCCTTTGTCAAAATATTGCAAAATATATTAGAAAGATGTAGCATAGAGACAGGAGGAAAATTAGAACAAAAAACAGTCAATCACCTCCATACCAAGAAAAGAACAAGTAGGGAGTTCAGGCTGGATTCCAACATCAAAGATTTCAACATGGGAGACATCATATTGGATCTAGGTTCTGAAGTCAATGTATTACCCAATAAGACATGGAAATGTATGGGAGAGCCCACATTAGGATATTCACCTGTTCAGCTGAAACTAGCGAACCAACACAGAGTTCTCCCAACTGGGAGAATGAAAGGAGTGACAATAGACCTGGATGGAGTGCGCACTAAAGAAAATTTCGAAGTGATTGAAATAGTAGATGACACAACACCATATCCAACATTGCTCGAATTGGATTGGGCATTCGATAACCATGCCATAATCAATTTAAAGACACAAAAAATGTCATTTGAGTCAGGAGAATACAGGGTCATTGTACCATTAGACCCATCAGAAGGGGAGAGGTTTGTAGAGCCTACTTGCTTGGACTTAGAGGAAATCATCTAGTTGTATAGGACAACTGCGTGAGATGAGGATTACGTAAACCCAACTACACATGGGATACTCAGTTGGGGGAGCATTACTGCATGTGCATCAGACTCAGATACGGGATTGGAAAACTGGAAATAGAGTCTACACGAAGTCTCCACAAGAAGATGCACAAGAATAGATTGTGCAGTAAGATGGGTAGGTACGGAGATAAGAGAACCACCGAGTTTCCATGGGGTAAACGATATAGAAGCATTCTTGGCACAATACAAGGACGAAGTATTAGAAAATCAGAGACTCTTAGCACTCTATATAGCACTCAAGGCCACACCTAGAAGATGGTGGGGCGCACACAAGAAAACAATGAAGGATTGGTACCAATGTAATTGGTTACTGCGCATAAGGTTTGACACAGAACAAAGAAGCAACCAACAACAAAAGTATGATGGACAGGGGCCACCAACAGAACACTTGGAGAAGTGCAGAGCGTTGTGGACAATGACACCCACAGAGGAATGACCTCATCATTTCATACACACCTTAGAGGGAATACCAGAAAACTAGTATATAGACCAAGAACTACGTAGAGGAACTTTGAGCTGGATAGTATTGCAACATAATTTTACAGTCACTTTCTCATTTGAGGATGAGAACCCCAACATAGATGCAACACTTAAAAAAATAAGAGGGGTGATATTCATTCAGGAACTTGAAGTTGAACTCATAACAAAGGAACAACAGTGGAACAGACAGACAATGAAGGAACTGTTGTCATGATACCATGTGCAGGAAGACGTACCAGATGAAGATGATCCGCGCAATATCCAGATTGAGGAAGTTGAAGGCGAAAGATAAGTAGGAGGTCCACCTCTAGAATCATAAGTAATTACTATGTTGATCAGTGTGAAGAAAGTCAACATTGGGACAATTGAGAATCCCAAAATGACCAACATTGGAGACTACTGGGATGAACAAACAGTAGAAAGCATAATAGAGTTACTGCGTGAGTACAACGACCTATTCCCTACAACGTTTACAGAAATGAAGGGCATAGCCGGAGAGCTAGGTGAAATGAAGATACCACTCCGAGTTGAGGCAAGACTACATCAATCCAACTGTCGATGGCGTACTTAGTTGGATAAGTATCACATCATGTGCTTCCGACTCAAACACTTGCCTGGAGAATTGGAAGCAGTGCCTACATGAGGGCTCAGACAGAAGATGCACCCGAATAGACCGCGCAGTAAGGTGGTTTGGAATAGAAGTTAGAGAACCTCCAATTTTCCATGGAATCAACGACTTGGAAGAATTCCTAATAGGATATGAGGACGAAGTATCAGATAGTCAGATATTGTTAGCTCTTGACATCGCACTTAAAGCTACACCTGCAAGATGGTGGGGCACACACAAAGAAACAATCAAGGACTAGTACCAATGTAAGCAGTTACTGTGCATCAGGTTTGGTGCAGCACAAAGAAGCAAACAACATAAGAAATATGATGGATAGGGGGAACCAATAGAACACTTGGAGAGATGCAGAGTGCTGTGGAAAATGACACCCCCAAAAGAATGGACTCATCATTTTATACACACATTGGAGGGCATCCTAGAAAACTGGTATACAAACCAGGAACTGCGCAGAGGAACTACGAGCTGGACAGTACAACAACAAAACTTTATAGTCACTTTCTCATTTGAACATGAGAAACCCAACATAGATGCAACACTTAAGCAAATAAGAGGGGTGATATTCATTAAGGAACTAGAAGTCGAACTCATAACATAAGAACAACAACAGAATAGATAGACAGTGAAAGAACTGCTGTCATGCTACCATGTGCAGGAAGAAGTACCCGATGAAGACGATCCATGCAATATTCAGATTGAAGAAGTTGAAGGCGAAAGATAAGTGGAAGGTCCACCTCTAGAATCAAAAGTAATTGTTGCGCAAATCAAGGTGAAGAAAGTCAACATTGGGACAATTGAGAATCCCAAAATGGCCAGCATTGGAGACTACTGGGACGAGCAAACAATGCACATGATAATAGAATTACTGCACGAGTACAGTGACCTGTTCCCAACGACCTTTAGCAAAATGAAGGGTATTTTAGGATAACTTGAAGAGATGAAAATCCCTCTCAAATAGGAGGCAAGACCTATCAAATAGAGGCCTTATAGATTGAATCCCATCTACAAGCAGAAGGTAAGAGTAGAAATCGACAGAATGATGGAAGCAGGAATCATAGAACCAATAGAATAATCAAAATGGATAAGCCCCATGGTAGTTCAAGAGAAAAAGAAAGGAGGCATAAGAATCTGTGTAGATCCGAGAAAGCTCAATGATGCTTGCCTACATGACCCCTTCCCTACACCTTTTACAGACAAATTCCTAGAAAATGTGGGAGGCCAGGAAGCATACTCATTCACTGATGGATTCTCAGGATACCACCAAATCAGGATATCACTAGAAGATCAACACAAGACTACCTTTTCAATAGAATGGGGATCCTACTAGTACACAATCATGCCTTTTGGACTGAAAAATGCACCAACAATTTTCTCCAGAGTAGTCATTGTTGCCTTCAAAGAATTCATCCGTGAGTTTCTGGAGGTATATTTGGATGATTGGACAGTATACAGCCTGTTCAAGGATCATGTAAAGGTGTTGAGGTTGATGTTAGAAATATGCGGGCAATGCCAAATATATTTGAACATTAAGAAATGTATATTTGGAACACCCTTCGAAATTCTGTTGGGTCACATAGTATGTAGACAAGGGTTGATCGTGGATCCTGCAAATATTGCAGTAATTGTGAACTTACCACCACCGAAATTAGTGCGCCAGATGAGGGCCACATTAGAACATACAAGATATTACATAAAATTTATTAAGGGGTATGCTCAGATCACTGCGCCGATGGAGAAATTACTTAAGAAATATACTAAATTCTAGTGGAATGAGAGATGTCAGCAAGGATTGGACACCCTGAAGGAGAATATGGTCACATCACCCATCTTAGTCTTTCCATATTGGGAGAAGACATTCCATGTGCATGTAGATGCATCAGCCATAGCCTTGGGAGCTATTCTGGTGCAACCAGGAGCAGGGGATTTGGACCATCCCATAGCATTTACAAGCAGAAAACTATCATACTCCGAGAAAAACTACAACACTGCAGAGCGAGAAGGCCTGGAAATGGTATATGCACTTCAAAAGTTCAAGCATTACCTACTTCACAAACATTTTAATATTTTCACAGATCATTCATCCCTTAAGTACCTAGTCAACAAGCCAGTGTTGGGGGGGAGAATCTGTCGATGGTTACTACTGTTTAAAGAATTTGAATTTGAATTCATAGTGAAACCAGAGAAGCTAAATGCAGGACCTAATCACTTATCAAGGGTCACCAATGGCGAGAAGCATACACACATAGAGGATACCTTCCCTGACACGCAATTATTTTCAGTTCAGGTCGCAAATGATTATTTTGCTGACATTATTGAATATTTAAGTACAGGGACTACGCCACAGAAATTTAACACCGCGTAGAGGAAGAATCAGGTTGTCCAAGCATCCGACTACCAGTTGATCATTGAGAAATTATATAAAATGGGGGCAAACAACATCTTGAGAAGATGCGTGCTAGAACATGAAAGGTCTAGGATACTGGCAGAAGCCCATGACGGAATAGCGGGAGGACATTGTTCAAGCAAAGCTACCGTGCAGAAGGTACTGCACGCAGGATTATGGTGGCCAACTATTCATCGAGATGTAAAGAATATTGTCAACAATGCGATGTTTGTCAGAGGGTTGGAAAACCAAATAGACGGGATGATATGCCCTTACATCCACAAGTGACGCTACAAGTGTTTGAAAAATGGGCTATCAATTTTGTTGGGCCAATTCACCCACCCGCAAGAAGATCACGCACGTGATACATCATCACTGCGATGGAATACCTCTCAAGATGGGCAGAGGAAACACAAATTAAAGATTGTAGCGTAGAGTCATCAACACACTTCCTGTTTGAACATGTGTTCACTAGATTTTGATGTCCACGGATCCTGATGAGTGACCAAGGCACTCACTTTATCAACAACACTATTAGAGCACTGACTAAAAAAATTGAGGTCTACCATTAGAAAAGTACACCATACCATCCTCAGGCAAATGGAATAGTGGAAGCCTTCAACAAGATTCTAGAGAATTCCCTAACCAAGATTTGCAATGTTAACAGGGATGACTGGGATTCAAAGATACCAGTAGTATTATGGGCATATAGAATTACCTGTAATAAGCTAACAGGGAAGACACCATTTAGATTGGTGTATGAACAAGAAGCAATAGTGCCATTAGAATTCTTGGTACCAAGTCTGAGTGTCACAACAATTACAAACATGACATAGCGAGGTGCAGTACAATAAAGGCTAAGTCAACTGATGAGCATGGAAGAAGATAGGATTATAGCAGGCTTTCACCAAGAAGTACAGAAAGCAAGGGAAAAAGATTGGCATGACCGACATATCAAGAGAAAAAGTTTCAAGGAAGGAGACCTAATCCTACTATATGACAACAAGTTTTTTCAACATCCAGGAAAGTTCAGAATGCATTGGTTAGGACCATATGAGGTCAAGACTGTCAGAGACGGAGGAGATGTACAACTGAAGGATTTGGAAGGGACAAAATTGAAGGGAATGATCAATGGGATTCAATTGAAGATGTACAAGGATAGTCAACCACCCACAACTTGACAGTTTCCACGTAGTAAAAAAAATAAAATAAAATAAAAACACACGGAAATCTTCACGTGCAGGTGAGAAAATTAGTACGATGAGAAGGAAAAGAGTCTGCACACACAATTCATTAATCCAGCGCAACGAAATATGAATACTGCACCAGAAGAAAAGGGTATTCATATTTCAAAAATCCCAATGTGCCGGAAAAAGGACCAACGGTTAGAAAGCACGACAATTCAGAAAATGACAGTTGGGGAATTAAGGCGCCAACTGCCAGCGGCAGTTGGAATTGTGATAGCCCGTACACAGAGGTAAAGACCGTAGTGCGACGAAAGGGAAAATTTTGAAAACAAGACGCAAAGGACAAAAGTTGAAAAGTACAATGGTACTACGCACAGGACACGCCCCCAAAAGTGAAAAAGGGACAACTCTCAGTGCATAACAGTTGTCACTTCATCGTCCCGCTATAAAGTCGAAAAAAGGGGGGAAAAGAAAATCATTGTGTTAATTGCTAAGGAGAAGAACACAGAGCTGAGTGAAAGAGAGACATAGTGAAAATTCAACCAAGAATTTTTTGATTTCATAGAGTTAAAGCCTAGACCCCATCATAGTGTCACCACCACAAGTTGGAGAGTCGGGCAGGGTCGAAAGGAACACGCGAAGTACTGCCCGCTCGACAGATGCACACGATCAAGGGGCACCAATAGTGGTGGATGTGGATGCACTCCACACACCAGAGTATGAAACAAACCCAGTGACGGTAAAGGAGGAGAAAAATCCAGCGCAGGAGGCCGAGCACATGGAGGAGGACCTCAAGAGAATGGAGTCCGACATGTCATTGATTTCATAGAGTTAAAGCCTAGACCCCGTCGCAGTGTCACCACCACAAGTTGGAGAGTCGGGCAGGGCCGATAGGAACATGCGAAGTACTACCCGCTCGACAGATGCACGCGATCAAGGGGCACCGGTAGTGGTGGATGTGGATGCACTCCACAACCAGAGTATGAAACAAACCCAGTGACGGTAGAGGGGGAGAAAAATCCAGCGCAGGAGGCTGAGCACATGGAGGAGGACCCCAAAAGAACGGAGTCCGACATGTCGAGGGGACATGCATCACGACAGACTGATCAGGCCATGGGTTTAGCGCCACAGAGCCAAAAACTAGAGGTAGTATAGGAAGCAGTACACAAGGGTGTATCAGAGGTGGGGGCCTCACCCCCACAAGCCAAACAAAAGGGCCAAGCTGAGAGAAGCACACACAGAGGGTCACAATCACAGGTAGGAGGGACCCTGGTTCTGCCAAAGATTCTGAGTGCGGTGCACGTTGATGATGATATGGTCGGCGAAGTGACTGCCATCAAATAATCCGACCATGATGTGGTAGATGTCACTAAATTTCTAGACCTTGCATCGCATAACTTTTGGAAAGCAGGGAAGAAGGCTCATTAGGCATGCCACTGCTAGAGCCAGCATAGTGGATCCTTACGCTTTATAACATAGGAATTATGAATCTACTGGATGTCCCACACTTTGGGAGGGGAAAACACATCAACACCTGCGTCAAGCAACTGCTTGCACGAGTGCATGGAATAATCTTATGGATGGATAGGCTGGTGCCTATCACTGTGGAACTCATCACAAGAATCACAAGGCTACCCACAGATGTGGAAAATCTAGAGCAGTATTTGGAGGAAAAAACCAAAGACAAGGCCATCTCGAATGAGATCAAGGCCAAGTATGGCGTGGTAAAAGGGGCATCAATGATCCTGCGACAAGGTTTTCCACTAGACTCCTCGGTTGCAAACTAATGCGCAAATGTCGCAAAGAGGAAGTACTGGTCGGTGTGGTTGTCGTCACGCAGTGTGCAAAGGGGAGCTCGATGAGTTGCACCCCACATTTTCTGAATTCATTCTTGGAGGATTGAAAGGACACACAGGACTGGGGCTCTGATTTCCACTACTCATGGTTACTCATCCTCATTGGCCTCATTGGATGGAAAGAACCGGTCTACAACAAGTTTATGGAAAGACCCGGGAAATGTGGTGCAACAAGATATGTATCACTACATAGTAGCGCATACCCCAAGAGAAAGAAGACAAACACAAACATCTTTGCAAGGTACTTCACAGAGATGTAGGACCTTAATGTGGATACATGGCGCATTACACCAAAGACTGCCCAGGAGTTTGGACAGGTTGCCAACTTCAGGGCAACATGCCATAGTTTATGGATGCAAGAAAAGAAAGAAAAATCCAAAGAATGAATACAACTCAACTATTGCGTCATGCCAAAATAAATCCAGAGAGAGGTCCAAGAGTGGCCCAAAGAATGGAAGGTACCCGAGATTCCAACCGCAGTACCAAGCTCATGAACTCAGACGGAGGGAAGACCAGCCCCAACGCACCAAACATGCACAAACGGGGCCGGAACTAAAAAGAAGAGTGCCCAAGGGCAAGAGGGGGGAAACACCCTAGCCAAGAAGAAGCCACGAACACATAACATACCACCAAGGGGGTCTACACAGGCTCCACTGCGTACCGAACATCCACCACTACACTCGACAGAAGAAGTACACACGGAAGAAACAAGGGAAATGACATAGGAAATCCCTTAGGAGGAAGAACAAGGGACATGAACCCAGGAGATTCCCGAGGCTAGAGAAATAGGGACAACCATTGCAGGGGATACCTAGAGGCCCACTAGTCCCAAGCCATCAACCACCCAGGAGAAGCGGCCAGGGGAGCACACCAGTGGAGGCTGAATGAAGGAAAAGGCCCACAAGCCACATAGCCATATATCACTAACCCCGAATGATGTGAAGTTAGTGGCGATAGCAGTCGAGAAGAGACTGGCTGAGGTCTTGGAGAATGTGGAGAAGCACAGGGATTTAATTGCAGACCAAGTGCAAGAAGTCAAAGCTACGCTGGAGAAACTAAGGATCAGGGTAACACATGCACCAAAAGAAACAACCACGCAAGCTAAGCAAGGAGTACCAGTGCCTAAGACAGTGCAGTTTGCAGCACAACCGAGCGCCAATTTCATCATCATGCCGACGATGATGTTCATTGATGAAGAAACAACGCATAAACCCCTCAAAGACATCGATACATTAGATGTGGCATTGGCCAAGATTCCAACAAAGGCATTGTATAAACTTCAAGTAAGCGTTGCGCAGGAGATTCAGTCTAGAGCAAGAGCGGACGCGATAACCTACATGTAGCCCAGATAGAGAATATATCGATGAAGGAAGCCCTCAACCTTGAGTCATAACAGAAGGAGCGAGCGCAAAAAAAGGTGGAGGAGATGGAGCATAGAATCCACATGTTGTTTCAAGTAATTCCCGAAAACACAAACGAGGAGGCGAGGTCATTGGAAGAAAAGTTGTGCATGATAGAGCAGACTATCTAAGAGTATAAGGAGAAAATCAAAGAGTTGGAGGAGCGTTTCACACCCACTACTCCTCCAGAAGTCAGAGCGCAGCAAGAACAAGAGGCAACAACAACTGCGGAAGGCATCAGCCAAAGCATACAGACAGTGACTGAGCACGTGAATATAAATATCTTTCATAAAATTCCTTGACTTATACCAATTATTCTTACCACATTGACAACCTTATGGATTACACCTATTATATTCATATACATGATAACTTGAAATTTAACATAATGTGTGTTGGTAGTTGCTTTTAATCTGAATTGATTCTTTCTCACATATACTGAATTAATATAATCTCAATCCTATAATATTGTATAATGTGTGATTTTATATTTAACTTTTTAATGTTAATTAATATAATTTTAGATTTTGTCATTTTTGTTTAAATATTAATTAATAATGTATGTGTTTGTGTATATGTTATGTTATAACCTTAATCCTATAATATTGTATAATGTTTTTTTCAATATTAATTAATAGTGTATGTTTCTGTACATGTTCCGTTATAATCTCAATCCTATAATATTGTATAATGTGTGATTTTATATTTACCTTTTTAATTAATATAATTTTAGATTTTGTCATTTTATTTTTATTTTTTTCAATACTAATTAATAGTGTATGTGTTTGTGTAACAAGTACTCTTATGGAAAAAAAGGAAAAAACTCCAGCAGAAGACGGATTTAAAACACATTGAAACAAGTCTATCAAAGGTTTTTGAAAGCCGACTGTCCCAGATATTCACTCAGGAGGAATTAAATCTTATTCGAGCCCTAAAGACAAGGAAAAATAAGATTCTAGAACATGAAGAATTGTCCTGGCGACTAAAAAGCCATGCTTTCTGGCTGCAAAACAGTGATAGTAATACCATATTTTTCCACAAATTCGCCACACAGAGGAGATTACAAAATACAATCGGGGACATCAATATGGGTGATGGTAAGACTCTATCTAATGAATCGGAGATCAAGGAGCATGCATACAATTTTTTTAAATCACAATTCGAGAGCCCAGAAGCCGAAATCATGCGGAATCAGGTTCATTTCATAAAAGATGTCCCAAGAATGTTCTCCAATGCAGAAAGTGATGAAATAGGGGTGCAAATCACCATTGAAGAGATGGAGTCTACTATCAAAATTCTGCCAAAAGAGAAGAGCCCAG
>ML783534.1:934543-946812 GCA_009831015.1 Picea engelmannii | reverse complement strand
GTTTTTACTATAGGTGGAACAACAGTAAGTTGGATTTCGAAACTGCAAAAGGTTGTTGCACTTTCAACAATAGAGGCAGAGTATGTTGTTGCTATAGAGGCTAGTAAAGAGATGATTTGGTTACAAAGGTTTATGGAGGAATTAGGAAAGAAGCAGGAGAAAAATAGGTTGTATTGTGACAATCAGAGTGCCATTCACCTTGCAAAGAAATCAACCTTCCATTCAAATACTAAGCATATACAGTTGAGGTACCACTTCACACGATCCGCCTTGGAAGATGGACAATTGAAGATGGAAAAGATACACACTAGCCAGAATCCTGCAGACATGTTAACAAAGGGAGTAACCAGGGAGAAACTAAGTTGTTGCTCAGTTTCAGTTGGTCTTCAAGAATGAAGATGGAGATGAGAAATTTGCTAGGTCCAAGAAGGTTCAGAGTCCAACATATACAACAGCAGTGGAGTTGTTGAGATCAGTCTCCAAGTGGGAGATTATTGGTTGTGGAGCCTGATTATCTTCCTGATTTATAGGTCTTTTACTTTCAGCCGTGTTTATACCCCATGAAGTATTTACACCCCAAAAGTATGTACACTCTTCCATGCGGGGGAGTGCAGAGGGGGGGTACCCCCTCTGGGTCTGGGGGGCCTATCCCCCCGGCTGGGGGGTCTGGGGGCAAGCAGGGGCGAAGCCCCCGAAGCAAAAATTTCCTTATAAAAGTATATTGTAATTTCATTGTAAATATGGACCGTTCATTATAAGGTCGCAGATCTAACGGTAGAGATTATGTTAGGGTTTTTTTTCCCTAGAAGGCAACCCTCTTTTATGAGGGAAATGTATTGCGGCTATGTTGGTTGGCAAGTATTGTATTCTGAGAGAGGAGACTGTGAGAGAAAGAAGAGGAAGTTACAATGGGTTTTGCTGTAGGTTGTATCCCTTCATTTGCTGGATAATAATAAAGGAAGGACCTGACAATTTCTATGGTGGACGTAGCCCACACTGGGTGAACCACGTAAATTTGTGTCTCTCTTGTATTGTGTGTCTTCTGTGTTTTGTTTCTGTATTTGTTTTATTTTATTGCTCTGCGGTCCTGTTTTTCTAACATATCAACGTAAAGGAGGCTGAAACCCAAGCAAGAAGAACTAATACAGTTGAAGAACGGACACCTGAAATGCCCAGAACCACCAAAAATAAAACAGTGCAAACAAATAATATGGATAGGAAAGAGTTTTAAGTTTCAGCCAAGGAAACATATAAAATTGCGAGAAGTTTCTGGCTAGAAAACGAGATAAATAAGATCAACATACCAATACCTTTTGTTGAGTTGGCGAAGAATCCTGTGTACCAAAAGCAAATAACCAAGATGATAAATTTTTCAGATTTAGAGAGTCAGTCTGACATGATAAATATGGAAGATGATAAGCCTAATATCACTTTTGGTCCACATTTTGAAGGTGCCAGAGATACCGTCGCCCCCTTCTATATTACCCTAAAAGTGCATGATCGACTGTTGCATAATTGCATGCTGGACTCTAGGGCCTCTCATAACGTAATGCCCAAATACATTATGGATAGATTAGGTCTCGAAATCACCAGACCCTATGGAGATCTTTACTCGTTCCATTCAAGGAGAGTTAAGTGTATGGGCATGATCAAAGATTTAGTAGTCTCCCTCGCCTAGATTCCAGTAAAAAAATTCCTAATAGATGTAGTTGTTGCTGATATACCCATGAAGTACGGTTTTCTATTATCTAGATCTTGGGGAGCTAAGCTTAGGGGATCCCTTCAGCTGGATATGACCTATGCCACGATCCATGTTTTTGGCGGGCAGTTCACTCAGTTATACAAGGAAACAAGGTTGGCATATATGGTAAGTGATCCTCAGAATCCTAACAATTACCCGGTTTATATCACTGATCAAGACCTGGGAAATTGTATTCTATCTTTTGACGATAACGAAAATAATTATACGGATGAAAGTTATATTGATGAAATCAAAACTGAAAAGACAGCTAAAAATGTGTATAGCACTGGAACTTGGAAAATGTTTTTCGATGGTGCTTCGTCATGTGAAGGAGCAGGTGTGGGTGTGCTTTTCATAGCACCTGAAAATGAATTCATTGTCCCCTTCTCTTACAGGCTATAGTGGGACATAGACTACACAAACAACGTATGCGAATATGAAGCTCTAGTCTTGGGACTAGAAGTTGCCAAGAAGCTAAACATAAAGAACTTAGAGGTCTATGGGGATGCATAACTGATTGTGAAGCAGGTAAATCGGTAGTACCAGGACAAGCACCCGAGACTGAGGTCCTACAAGAATTGCGCCTGGGATCTAATGGAAAATTTATTTTCGTCGGTAAAGGTTCATTTCATCCCATGAGCCGAAAACCCGCAAGCCAATTCACTGGAAAAAGAAGCGTCAACTTTTGCACCCCCTACTGCTTTCAAATTAAAGTACCACATATAGGTAAGGTACATACCATCCATACCAAACAATATACAACATTGGCAGGTATTCGAAGATGACGAAGAGATCAAAACGTTTCTGGAAATGATGGATGATTTATCTGAAACTCACATTGACCAGGAAAACCAAAATGACCATACCTGGATTATGTAGGCAGGGGAGGAGCCTCAAGAGTTCCAAGAAAAAATCGCAAATCATCGCATGCTAGTGTTAAAAAATAATCAGATTCCTAAGGGCCTGATACCTCTGGAAAGGTTGTTTGACCAAAATGACATACCTCTGAAGTCTACCTTGCAGCCTCAACCAGAGGAGGTCGAAGACTGTGACGTAGGCACCGCTAAAGAACCTAGGATAGTGAAACTATCAAAGTACCTTCCTCTCAAGATGAAAAACAAGTATGCAGACTTACTCAGGCGGTACAAGGATGTTTTTGCATGGACTTACAATGAGCTGAGAACCTACAACACCTTTGTGATCGAACACAAGATACCTTTGAAACCGGGAGTTAAACCATTTAGATAGAAGCTCAAACAAATCAACCCCATTTTATTTCCCGTGGTTGAAAGAGAGGTGAAAAATCTCTTAGATGCAAAAATAATCATGCCTCTTAGGTACTCTGACTGGGTGGTGAACCTAGTCCCGGTCATGAAAAAGAGTGGGGAAATCAGACTGTGCGTAGATTTTAGAAACCTAAATAAATCCTATCTCAAGGACAATTATCCTCTACCCAAGATGGATCACGTCTTAGAAAAGGTAGTTGGTGCTAATAGAATGTCGATGATCGATGGGTTTTCAGGTTACAATCAGATCGTGGTCAACAAAAAGGATAAGGAAAAAACCACTTTCACTACGCCTTGGGGAACATTCATGTATGAAAAAATGCCTTTTGGTTTGATGAACACAAATGCCACCTTCCAGAGAGCCATGGACATTGCCTTCATCCCTGAAAGAGATAGATTTGTGGTTATTTACATTGATGACCTAACTGTGTTCTCTAAATCTGACGAAGACCACCTGATACACCTCCAACAAACGTTCGAGAAATGCCGAAAGTTTGGTTTGTCCTTGAACCCCCAAAAGTCTCATTTCGCAATGCAAGAAGGTAAACTCTTGGGCCATATTGTGTCTCGAGACGGAATTAAAATCGATCCTAAAAGGGTTGAAGCTATAGACACCATAAATATTCCTAGAAACGTTAAAGAAATTCAGTCTTTTTTAGGAAAAATATTTTTTTTGAGAAGGTTCATTTCGAATTTTGCTGAAATTGTGAAATTGATCACATATATGCTCAAGAAAAATAGCGCAGTCAAATGGATGGCCGAAGCCAAAGCGTCATTCGCCCGGATAAAGAAAGTTATAAGCAAAGCACCTGTACTAGCGAGCCTTGACTACCTGAAGGAGTTTTGGATTTTCTCATTCGCATCTGAACACACAATTGTGGCAGTACTCCTCCAAAAAAATGAGGAAGGTTTTGAGAAACCGATATCATTCTTCAATACAAATCTTAGAGATGCCGAATTAAAATATGATATAATGGAAAAACAAGCATACGCTATGGTAAAGGTGCTAAAATCTTGCAGGACTTACGTGCTACACTCTAAGGGGATAGCATATGTACCTACCTGTGCTGTAAAAGACATATTGGTACAACCCGATAGTGATAGAAAGAGGGGTCGGTGGCTCGCCAAGATTCAAGAATTCGATCTGGAAGTGAAGCTGACAAAACTGGTAAAAGGACAAGGTTTGGCTAATCTTGTGGCTGAAACGAATTTCCAAGCACTCAAAATAAATAACCTACAGGAATATGAAGGAGGTGTGGACATAGATGCTTTCGATGACCAAATATATGTGACTAAAATCGAAGAGAGGTTTGTTTCATCAAGCTGTTATAAAGACATAGTCTCCTACTTATTGACCCTGAAGTGCCCTGATGATCTGTCTCTGTCTAAGACCAGGACACTAAATCTACATGCGATTAAGTACTGTATATTCGAAAGAAAATTGTATTGGAAGGACCCATTAGGCTTTCTGCTGGGTTGTCTAGTGGAATCTGAAACAGAAAAGGTCATAAACGAATTTCACGAAGGGGTATGTGGAGGACATCACGCGTGGAGGGAGACAACTTATAAAATCCTGAGAGCGGGATATTATTGGCCTAGGCTATTCTCAGATGTCAATGCCAAATTCAGAGCCTACAACCCTTCCTAGTTGTTCACAGGAAAACAAAAACTCCCGACTCTACCTCTGGTCCCGGTAAAAGTAGAAGCCCCCCTTCAACAATGGGGATTGGATTTTATAGGCGAAATCAACCCACATTCCAGTGCTCAACATAAATGGATCCTGACTACCATAGATTACTTCACCAAATGGGTGGAGGCCAGTCCAACTAGAAAGGCGACCGATTCAGTTGTTATAGATTTCCTGGAAGAGAACATACTGTCCAGATTTGGCTGTCCCCGAAATATAGTCACGGACAATGCCCATGCATTCAAGTCTATGGAAATGGTTAGTTTTTTCCAAAAATATAACATCATATTGGGCCACTCCACCGCATATTACACTCAAGGAAATGGGTTAGCCGAATCATCAAATAGAAGTTCAATTACCATAATTAAGAAAGTGCTGAGTGAACACAAAAAATCTTGGCATCTGCATCTCAAGTACGCTTTGTGGGCAAATCAGATAGGCACGAAGAAATCTATTGGCACTTCTCCTTTCCAATTGGTATACAAGACTGACGTGGTATTTCCTATAAATCTAGCGCTTCCTGTAATGAATCTCTGGCAATATGAGAAAGAAGAACCAAACCATGTCACAAGGAGAATAAACCAGCTGATTGAGGTTCACTAGCACAGGGCTGAGGTGGATGAAAGGATGTAGAAATACCAGGACAACATGAAAGCGCTATTCGATCATAAGGCCAAAGATAGGGAATTCCTCCCTGACGATTTGGTTTTGAAATGGGATGCTAGGAGGGAAGACTCTGCAAAACACAACAAATTTGACCATATCTAGTATGGACCTTTCAAAGTCACAACTTCTGAAGGGAAGAATCCGTTTCTATTAGAAAATCTAGACGGTAAAATCCTCAATTCCCCTATCAACGTGCACTATTTGAAGCACTACATGCATTGAATGATTGTTCTGAATGTCCACTATATATACCAGTTTGTTTTCCTTGTTTTTATTTTAGAGATTTTCGGTAAGTTCTACTTTCATCGCAAATAAAATAGGTTAGAAATTTCTTAGAAGTTGATATACAAAAGTTTTCAATACGTCGAGTTCCATAAATCTTGATGCCCTGATACTTTTCATGTTGTTTGCTTGCAGGATTATGGCTTACAGTCCACACAGTAAAGGGAGAAAATGGACGGTCACGCATCGGGAAATTGATTCGCCCAAAACATGTGATAAAAGAAGATTTGTTAAGAAGAAAATGAAATCGCAAGGCAAGGTTATAAATCTCCGAAACATCTGGTTTTCAAACGAATATCACTTAAGAACAAAAACGATCTCATGAAAAGGATATGTTTTCTTGACGTATCATTAAAGAACAAACTTTTACTGGGGATTTAAAAAAAAAGCTCACCTCGACAATTTAAAAATATTTAAATCAAAGAGGGAAGTAAAGCCTCTCCAAGAAAGAGTTATAAGAGTCAAGATTGCGTTGTATGACCTGAGTTGTATGATACTTCAAAACCTTCTCTGTCATCTCCTCACTATCCTTGTCTCTCTCTCCTTGAAACCCAAATATCTTCCCCTGGCCTCTACAGAGGAAGAAGAGGTTATGCTTCATCTCCGGAAGCTGGCAAGCAAATCTTAGAAAATAAGCTGGCCTTCACGACTCCTCGGTCTCCTGTCGAAATGAAGTTATGCGTAGGTTGATCCTAACTCTATTAGGTCTTTTAACAGGTTTCAAATGGTTAAGACTTGCTCAGAGGAAGACCCTTGGAAATAAATTTTCTCATAAAATTCCTGCAGACTAGAACGTTTTGAAGGTCAAGAGAAAGTTGGTCCAGAGTGCTCAAAGCAAGGTGACATGCCACTGTAGAGAATATTACACAGATATCACCCCTGGTATACTTTATACCAAATTGACTGCCCCCACTTCATATTCCAAAAGTAAAATATAAGACATATGGTGAAAGGAAATTCATAATTGATTGCCCCCATCTAGTCCAAAGAGATGATGAAAGGAAATTCATAAAACGATTGCCCTCATCTCAACATTTAAATGCAAAATCACAGTTTGGAGTGGTGAAGGGATATTCAATAAAGGGAACCAGATAACTTCTCTGGGGTACTGAATAGGCTTGCTGGCAGTGAAGCAATATCTAAGATATCTGTAAGTCTGTCATACGTAAATTATATTACACTCTGGTAATTAGCCTTTTCGAAACTGGATCTACAGCGCAAGTTCATGCAGGTCTCTCTGATTTAAAGCATGGAATTTACTTTGTTTTGATGCAAGCTAAAACCTACAACACCTGTTGAATTTCCTAAGATCGTTTGGACCGTCTTAAGAAAACCCGATGTCAGTCTCGAGAAAGGGAAAGTTGCTGAATGGACTGCAGTTGAGTTTAGAAAGCGTGTCGAGTTTTGAAAATTTTTCGGAAATAAAATTGAAACCTCAAAGCTCCCTCTATTTCCTCCTTCCAAACAAGTTTCACAGAAGTAGGTTAATGACTCCATTTACCCAATACAGGCACTTGGTCTCCTGTTCTTCCCGTCCCACAAGGAGACGAGATCCCTAGTTGGAGCCTATGTTGGAACGTATTATTTTATTTTTTATACTCTTGATTCAAAGGTTGGAGCCGACCTTCTTTTTAAATAAGTAAGAGGTTATAATTAAGCCCAAAAGCCAGATTTTGGGATCTCACGTATTTCACGATGAACCTGCCAAGCCCCGGTATGCCGACGCGCGAAGTAGCGATAAGGTTTAGTTCTAACCACCATTATCGAGCCTCTAAGTAAAGATCGTTTGATGTCATCACCTCGTGCTCTCGCGTTTCGGGAGTTACTCGTTGAACACTTTCAGAACCTCCGAGATGCGAAGTCTTTTCAAGTCACTCGGGTAAATATCAAGAGTAATCTTTTAAACCGTAGTTAGTCTCTATCGTGATTTCGCGACTCGACGATTCTTGCCTTAAAACACAACACGTTTGTAACTCCGATCCCCAAAGTCGCGATATTCATTAATTAAGATGGGTTAATTAAGAGCTTAAGTTAAATCACAAATTATAAATAATCTTGCACCATCGCGATTTCGGGCTTTTGGGTCTCAAAGGCTAGAAGCGAAATCGCCTGATATGACGAGCGCCGAGAAGGGGATAAAGTACTAAAAGCACAAAATTAAGGGAGCTAAGTTGGATTAATTATTTCCTTGAGTAGCTTTTAACCATACGATATACAGATGAAGCTTTTAACGTTTCTACTCTTTCCCCAAGTTACAAGTCGTCAAATATTTATGGCATTTATTTGAATTTCACTGAAGTGATTGACAGTAAGATCCCACTTATTTGCTAAAATATTTTCATTGAATTTCATTGAAGTGATTCCTAGTAAGATCCCAGATGGGCATTGGACCATCTAGACCTCCTGACCAGAATGATTTTCAACAAACAGAAGGAAGCAGTCGGGTCTTTCAGACTAGAGCACCTACAAGCAATGCATAAATTGTCACCCACTCCAAATCGTATTTACAATATCGAATTCCTAGAGGAGTTAAAAAAGAAGGAATGCGAGAAGTTCGGGAAAAATTTATCTGATCTGATCAAAGACTGGGTTTCACACCCCGCAAAATTCAGGGCTGATACTAATGGAATTTATTCAATATCCTCTTTAGAGACACAGTTCAAGTATGTAGCGATGATGACCTATAGATTGTATGGGAAGGAGGACACAACTCACTTTTTCCTCCCATGGGTGTCGCTCATTTATACAGTCGCTGAAGGTTTTTCTTTCAACTGGGCCAAACTGATGTCGAATAGTCTCACCACTCAAATTACTGAATATCGAGCATAGAAAGCTAGTGGTAGAACATCTTCATTCTTTATGTCTGCCTACATTATGGACGTTATTTGCTTCATGACACCTTTCCCATTGATGAGCTGGAGTTGGACTTCGTCTGATGCTCAGCCTATCCATGTCTACCACTTGAAGCTTTGGGAGGACAAGGCCAAAGATTTCATCTACGAGATTTTTAACTGGGTAATGGTACCGATGCATGTTGCTATCTTTGGCCATCCGCCTCCCCAGATTTCACATAACATCATGGCCAACCTGAGTAATGTAGCAGATTGGTATATAGAAATAGAGTATTCATACATCAGGGTTTTTGGCACCTCCATTCCCCCCCATGTTGTGCTGTTATTTCCTCCAGATAAGCTAATATGCCGCGAGATCGCTAGGCAAGTTGTGCTTGGTGGAATAAACAAGGAGCTCAAAGGATTGTTGAAGAAGGTATGGCCACCCTTCCCCATTCACATTGGGTCGTACTCTTTATTAGATTTTGGCCATGCCAAAGCCAAGGCCACGACTTTGGAGGAAATGAAGTTGGTGAACATTGAGTTCAAAAAGCACGACCCAAATAAGGTTGTGAGTAATCACTTGGTGAATGTGGCCTGAAGAGATACAAAGACGAGGATTCACCCCATGATGAAATCTTCTGAGGTGCGAGGTCCTACTCTGAAGTCTTGAGCCAAATTCAAGCCTTGCCACCCGAAAATATGGCCGATTTCCTCAAATTCGAGGAGAATCGGAAGAGTTGCCTCCCCATAATTTTACAGGGCAAAACCCCAAATATTCCAAATGTACAATAGACAGAAGCCAAAGGCTCAAAGAACTCAAGTCCTGGCAAGGAGAAAAATCAGGAAGGGACAGAAGAAATGGATACCTCAGAATAGGGATCTGAAATCCTCGATCGAGGAGAGAAAAACCCAGAGGTAGTTGCGCCAGGCAAGCAGGTACTAAGTCAAGCTGAGATACCCTCGCAAAAGGCAGGCAACACCTCACCGACCACATCAAAAGAGCTGGTCACAGACACTACCCCTAAACAATTATCCAAGGAAATCGACAGTTCGATTGCTGTTATCACACCCTTACAGTTCACAAAGGGGAATCCCGATGTGGGATGGATTTTCAATGAATATCTAACCCCCATTTCCGTGGAAGAGTTACCTCCAAACGAATTTTTCTTTGATAAGAAAAGGAAGGCCGTAGTGAAGCAATAATCGTATCAAAAAGCGGGCACAGTGGTTAAAAGGTTTAAAATCATGACAGAAGGAAAGGCCGTAGAAGAGGAGGAATTCATCGACGAGATAGCAGGAACACTGGGGGCTTACGCTACATCCAATCAATACTCAGTCAGAACTTTGAAGGCCCAGTTGAAACGGAAGAACCTCTTGATTGGTAAGTTGGAAGCTAAGGTGGCTACGACAGAAGCAAATGCCAGGGATGAGATGAGAAAAAATCCTTGAGCAAGCCCTAATAGCCAATCTGTAGGAGATCGAGAAACTTAGATCCAACCTTGATCAGATGCGCCAGTCGACCCAAATAAGCCAAATGCAGGTAAGACATCAGGAGCAACAAATTATACAGTTACAAACGAAATTGGATGTTGCCGAAAACCAGGTTTTAGACATAAAGGTTTTTCAAGCCTAGGCTACCAAAATCCGACAGAAGGTATTAGTGGCTCAACAAGACTTGCTTGCAAAAGTGGGAACCATTAAGCATCACTTTCAGACGATAGATCAAATGCTAGAAGATATCTCTTTGCAAGAAAGAGAAGCTGGGGCGGCTCGGGTTGCTTTCCAGGATGTTGTGATAGCCACAATGAACGTAGAGGTAGTTAGTAGCTCCAAATTATCCATCGCAGAACAAACCAGAGGGAATATATTACTAAATGCTTGGGAGAAGAATATATCAGAGAGTAGGGGAAGAGATAAGGAGGTGAGAACTTCTTATGAAGAAACATTCGCCTTGATAAATAAAGCTTTGCTAGACCTTGATAAGGAAGGCAATGCTGGGATGCTGGGAAAAATCAATATAGCTAAACACCTGATAGATATCAAGGAAAATGAAGAAAAGAAGCAAGCTGAAATATCCCAAATAAGCCAGGTTGATATGGTCCAAGTGGACAAATGTCTAGTACAGACAAGCCTACAATTGTGGTCTATCGTCACGGAAGACCAACAAGTGGGAAAAAGGTTGCCACAGTTGGTGAAGAGTTGTTACACCTTTGAGGCCAACAACCAAGCAGAGCCTTCCGGGTTGATAGCCCATTTGGTTGAAAGGTGCGTCAATTGCATTGAGCAGGTGAAAGGGCAGGCTTCTGGTGTTAAATAGCGACAGATGTCAATCTGTTCTATTTCTAGAGCCAGAGGAGCAAAGAAAGGAAGGCGTTCCGCCTACATGGGGGAAGACAAAGAGCGAGGAAATGAAACGCTTACTTTCCTCAATTGTAATCAAAGGTTTCTAGAACGAATGGAATTTGAAGTGTTTTTTAGGCTTGTATAAATAAGCATTTTGAAGAAAAATGAAGGGCTTTTTCTTTTGGCAGATTGTAATAGAGAAATTTTCCATCGCCAGGAACTAATATAAGCGAATTGAAGACTCCATATTCTATCAAGATTGAGTTATATGATTTATTTTGTTATTTCATGCTTCATGACATTTTTATATGCATCTCTAATGAATGCTTTGACTGAAATTTGGTACAACCTCTACTGTGGCAATCATGTTTTAGTTATCTAATTATTTGCATCTTTTCCTCTGTATCGGCTATTAGCAGGTACAAGACCCGTGGATTAGTTAGATCGCTATATTTTACGCTTCATTAAAGTGTTTCTCTTCTTTTTCTTCTTCTGTTACAATGTGAGATTCCTCTCAAAATGATGCCTCACATTGTCTGACAGCTTTATGTTTTTCTTTCGTTTCATACATGGTTCCAAATTTTTAACTCAGTTACGGAAGACGACCTTCAATTTGTTAAACTATTAATTTGTCTCACGAGATTTCTTTTTCTCTTGTATAAATAAAAAATTTGAATCAACAACTCAAAAAAAAAAACCAGCAACCTCTTAAATCTCTGTTCCTTAAATGACTGTCCGTGTTGCAAGGCAACCTCACATAGAACCAGACCTGTCAGACCAACCCAATATCGCCTTAAACCTCTTTGACACTATCCTAAGAACTGCAACCACCCGGGTCGAACTAGAACGTTTGTGGGCAGCCATTGAACGAGACATAACCATGCAAGAACAAGTGGAAGTTAGACACAGACAACTTAGAAATCAACTATAGTTCCTCTTCCAGTTGTTTGGTCCTTACCTTATATTTTACCCTTTTCTGAATGCCTAGACTCTATAGTTCCTAGCCTTAAGTACAGACTCTGGAACAACAGTCATGTTCATATAAGTACTC
Source organism: Picea engelmannii (assembly GCA_009831015.1). Classification (NCBI taxonomy): domain Eukaryota; kingdom Viridiplantae; phylum Streptophyta; class Pinopsida; order Pinales; family Pinaceae; genus Picea; species Picea engelmannii. The sequence goes on along the minus strand of ML783534.1, from coordinate 934,922 downwards.
GTATAAGTAAGATTCCATTGGAAGAAGAACAAAAACTTAACACTCACCTTACAAGAAAGGCTACATTTCTCTGTTGCACATGTATCCTTTATTCATTGTGAAACATGCCTTGCCTTTATATGGAAAGAGAGAGAGGGAGGTAGAACTAGGGAAAAAAGGAGGAGAGAGAGAGAGAGAGAGAGAGAGAGAGAGAGAGAGAGACTAACAACAAGGAGAGAGTGTGATATTGAGTGTTAGGGGAAGGGAGAAGATAGAGGGAAGGGGAGCTAGAGAGATACAAAGAGAGAAATGGGGGGAGAGTATAGGAGAAAGGGGGAGGGGGATATAGTGAGAGTGAGACTAACAATGAGAGAGAGAAAGAGCTGTTAGATGTAGGAGA
>ML783534.1:910232-926136 GCA_009831015.1 Picea engelmannii | reverse complement strand
TTGGTCCTTATACAATTACCGACATGATTAATCCTCAATGGGGATTAATCCAATAACAATAATAATAATAATAATGACATGATTAATCCGCAATGGGGATTTAATCCAATAACAAAATAATAATAAGAATGCTCTTCGCAGTTGCATTATTTCAACAATTTTTCTATAGGCTAAAAAAATCAGTTGTTGATGAAATTATAGACATAGATCGAGTTGGCTATGTAGATTTCAAATATATAATTTTTTTTTTTTAAATATTATTGTTTACTATTTTTAATCTATTTTTGTCTTCACATGTATCAAATTCCTAGAATACATACCTCTCTTATTTCTGCTATAACTTTTTCTCGGTTTAACCATTACTCAAATGAGTTGTATGCGGCACAAGAAGATGAGACATATACCTATGATCTAATTTTTTTTTTTTTTTATCATTTTAAGACCTTGCACGAACAAAAGACATGGTAATTTGAGGCATATGTTGATTTTGATCATTTTCAAAAAATATAAAATTAATATTAAAAATTTCCAAAAAATACAAGGCACAAGAAAAATGGGTTCTCTACAAGTATACATTTTTACATATACCTTATATTATGTTGGAAAAATAAGATACCACTTTTAGAAAAAAAATCAAATTTGACCTAGTTATTCACAATGTATATGAATAAAAGTTGTATATTCGGAAAGCTAATTCAATTTCCTACATTTCATATTCTTACACCATATTCAAATTCATTGTAAAAGTACCTTGAATAATCCCTTCAAATTAAGAGATTGATGTTTTTCCAAATTTATATTGCCACTAACCAGTCATGAGAGACCATCATTAACTTGCACTAACCCTATTATGAAGATTATTTTTATTTAATAATTCAATTATATACAAAATTCTTAATTATATAGAATATGTTGAAGAGATAAATAAGATTCTTCAAAATTAAAACTAATTTGTTGAAAGTAGTATATGACATTTAAAATAACGTTTCTAAATGATTAATATTATTATTGAAATTGTACTAATCAATGAATTATTAAAAAAATTGTATTTCCAAGTTCAAAAATATTTTTTCCAATCCCATAATTAATTTAATTAAATTGTTCTTTAAAGTTTCATATCATAATCATCAACTCACCTAAACTATTTGTTTTTAAATTTAATCATTTCATTCTTGAAAAAGAAATATTTATCATAAAAAATTAACCAATAAATTATTAAAAAATTTGTATTTTCAAGTTCAAAAATATTTTTACAATTTCATAATTAATTTAATTAAATTAATTTTTAAAGTTTCATGCCATCATTATCAACTCACCTAAACTATTTTTTAAAATTTAGTCATTTCATTCTTAAAAAGAAAAAAAAAACTATTTACCATAAAAAAAAATTCCTCTAAACCATGGAATGCAATTTCCAAATCAATATTTCTACTACCATCTTATAAACTCATTTAAATGATTTTTTATTCATTTCATGTCATCATTATCAATTCTATTAATTGATGGTAAATCAATTAAATTATTATTTAAGTTTAATCATTTCATTATTAGAAGAAAAATCACTTTATTATAAGCCAGGGAGTTTCGGTTAACTCTTTCAACGGATATTAAGCAAACTGTATGTATTAGATGATTAAAATATCGGGTTTCGGTTCTCGATACTATTTTTCTGCCCAAAAATGTGCTTACATAATCTCTGGCTGTGCTTTGGATTCGTTCGTTCTTTTACTTAATCACGGGCCACGGCAATCGAAAATCGAAAAGAAGGAACGTACATAGACATATGTATATGTACGTGACCATGGTTGGAATTTGGATTTCTCTTTATTTGTCAAACAATATTTTTTTTGATGTTTTGGGTATTGTATTGCTGGTCAAAGAATGTTATGTTTAAATTTATGTCTTTCAATAATCAAGTTTTGATAAGAAATTAACCTTTCAATAATTGAAACTATATTAAAAATTTAATCTTAAGTTTACATAACAAAATGGTGTGCTCAACTTAAATTTGACAAATCACTTTTGAAGGTGGTAGGCTAGAGATCAATTTCACATGTACTTATTTTCAGTATACTTTTCCAACGGGTCAGAAAACTCAACTACTTTCATGGAAGAAACAAAATTTGTGCATATTTATATTGATATTGAAATTAGCTAGAGAACATGTGTGTCTTTTTGCATTAGGAAGAAAAGAAGTCAAAAGACTCCCCAAGTACTATATTTAAAAAAAAATAAAAAATCATCCCTACATTAATTTTCACAACAAAGTAGATTCAATTAACTACATGTATACATTTGTACCTTATGTAAAGAGATTCTAAATCTTGAAAAAATAGGGATATGTAAAATGCTTATTATATTTAAACTATTGAAATGTTTGGGACATAACATAAATTACTTCCTTTGAATTCAAAAAACAATCCACCTCTGGCATGTAGATTGATATTCCAAAATATTATGTAAAAACACAAAGAAAATCATCAAAAACTTATACAAAATTTCAGAGAAAACAACATCATGCCTCAAAAGTGAATATAAAAATTTTATTAAATATAAATTTTTAAAATCTATATATATACAACATTATACTTTCATAAAGAAAAAGAAAAAACTACTCAAAAGTTTATTTTAAATTTATTTGAAAAAATTTGTTTTCATATTTAAGGAGAACTTTGCCAGTATATACTACAATGGCTTACATACTTATAAACGATCTCATCATCTACTACTACATGTGTCGAGGAACATAAGCTTTGATGCATGTGTTGAGGAACATAAGCTTTGATGAAAATGTCAAATTGCAAGAACATAGTGTCATTGTCAAAATGCTTGAGATTCTTGAGCAAAGGCAACCATGATTGGGATGGAGCCATGGAAGTCATTTTTTTTTGTTTATCCATTTGATGTTCAACCACATGCTACTCTTAATAAATCAATCAATTTCATGATGGAGCCATTGAAGGTGCCTTTTTTCCATTTGATGCTCAACCATATGTTACGGTTAATAAATCGATTAATTTCACTATAATAAAATCATGTAAGAGAAGCCACCCGTTATTGGTTATTTGATAGATCTCCACCCACTTCCACATCTTTTTCCCTGCACCCTCCTCCACCCTTGCAATGTATGAAATATAAAAAAACTAAGTTGAATTGCTTTGTTAATCAATACAAACTTGTAGACTTGTGGTCATCAATCTCCATTTGGCCTTCGTAATGTATCAAATGACAAAAAGAAATGAGAAGACAAATTGATTGAAACCCTAGGATTATTGAAGAGCCAACCCAAAACTTGGTCGTCTATCATCATCAAAACTTGCAAACAACAACTTGAATCAGGGTTGACTCTTCCATCATAAGTGAATAAATTTTGTAGATATATTGTGATGGCTTAGTCCAAGGTTGAAACAAGATTTTTCAACGACTCTATTTGCAAGTTCAATGTGCCAATACCAATAACAGTTGAAAGAAAAGATTCCTTGAGATCAGCGTTGGCATTGAGTATTGAGGCAAGGGAGATATAGCGACCTGATGGGAAAAAACGATGCAACCGGCCAAGTGCAGTGGGGAATAGTGGGGAGAAGGATATGGAGATATCGAAAATAAAATGAAGAATTATTTTCTTTGAAACTTGACATTGAATATCAACCAGTTTAGCAATTAAAAACTAAATTTAGCAATTAAAAACTAAAGGATTATTGGAAGGAGATCACTGATAATAAGTATGCATTTGTAATTAATGGTGATGGTAGTTTGGTCTGCATGGCCGAATGAATTTTCTTGATACTGTTTGGATACAACCCTACTTGTTTATTGGGAAATCCATAGAGCAACATGACTATCTGGAAAAGACAAGAGCAATATATTCAAGTTCGATGAAAGAAATAATACGAGGCTGAAAGGTTTGAGTTAGAAACTGAGTTAGAGCAATATTTTCAGAAGATTCCAGTGATGTTATGCAATGTTACTAAATTCTTCCAAGAACAGATAGAAGTAACGCTACCTGATTGTTGATTATGCACCACACCTGTAGCAACATCCTTTCCATTAGAGAGAGGAAGGGAAGTTAAGGTTATCTAGGGCTGAATCTTATCCAGTGTCGCTTGGCGCTGCCCACTTCTACTGAGGCTAGGCTAGGCTTAATGTGAACAACAACGAAGGTGGCAAGTTGCAACTAGCAACAACTGGGATGCAATAGGGGCGGTAGGAGGAGGGTTACAGGTTACAATGTAATCCAGTTGCAAGAAAAACACTCTGCCAAAAGTTACAAGCTCCAACTGTGAGATGAGCAACTTGACAATACGTTTATCACAAGTAACTCGGTGCATCGTGGAAATGTGAAGAAAGTTTACCTTTTTAATGCCTCGTCAAAGAGAGGAGACTGAAAGCGAAATGAAAATAGATTCGAGGGATTATTTTTGTATAATTCTAGTGTTTTAAAGGTTTTTTGGTATGTTGAATCCATTTTTTTATTTAAAAATGGATTTTAAACAATAAAAAATAGTGTTTTTGTATATACCCGATTCCAGCAAAAAAACCATTTCCCTTTACCAATTTCTTCCATAAAAATTTAGAAATGATGACCAATCCACTAAATACTAAAGCTCCCCTACACAAGATTTTTGATATAAAATAGACTACTGCAAACATACAAACAATTTTTTTAGCTATAAAAGACTACTCCAAAAGTTTTATATTTATCCAAATAAAAATATACCTAATCTAAACTTTCTATATTTATGGGCTTTGTCTAACTGTTCTATGAAATGGTTTTTGGTGACAAAAATCTGCAGGAAATAACTCATACTGAAAAACTCTTAGAACACTCAAATTATTCAGAAATAATCACTTAAATCTAGAAATCTAATAATTTCTAACCAAATTTCAGACAAATGTTCCCAAAAATAATCACTGAAAAAAAATCATTTAATAAAACATTTAGACTACTACATATTTATCGATGAAAAAAGCAATGTAACATGTGCGACGGTCTAAACTGGAGTTACTTCATCTACATCTACTATGAAACGTACTAAATGCCAGTGAGCTCTGTGGGAAGATCTGAACAGGACTTACTTTGTCTGCAACAATGTACACAAAGTGCTACGTGAGGGGTAAAAGACTGAGTTAAAAATTATTTAAAACGATCTTTTAAGGTGAACAATGCAAAAAAAATTCCGCATATAATTTGGCGTCCTCAAAACAACGCACAAGAAATTTCCACATCAAATTTGTCGTTCTCGTTTACTTCTTTAAACTTCCAGATCTTTCCATGGGTATTGAAACTATTCTAAAGGATTTAAATTAATTTTTTTTTTTACAAAGTTTTCATATAATTTGTATAAAATTAAAATTTTGAAAAATAAAATTAAAATTTTTAAATTAAATATTTTTTTGATGCAAACAAATATTATGTGTTTTGACAAGTATTTATTTGTAAAAAATAAAATCAATTTAAATATATTATTATAGATCTATCTTAATTGGAGATTTATCAATTTATATTTTTTATTCTCTTAATAAATCTGAAATTAAGATGGATATATGTTGGTTTAATATATTAATATTAAAATATATTCATATTATAAAATATATTAAAATGTTAAAAAATATTAATATATTTTATAATAATAATAATAATAATCTATTTTTAAGGTCACTACCAAGTTAGACATTAAACTGGTGTATGAGACCTCTTTGTTTTGTGGGACAAGAGACCCCCTTCACCCAGTGATTTGACTGGTAAAGTCTAAGAAGATATACATACCCTACCCCCTCTGAAAATATATTATGCCTCTATAACCACTACATTGTTTTAGTGATCTATTAATTAAAAGACAAAAAAAAACAAATTCAAATCAATATAATTTTTTAACATATTAAAATATTTTCTATTTAAAATTAAAATACTAATATGTTGTTATCCGTTCTATCTGTGAATGTCCTCATTGGGGTATGGCCCTGGAATCTCCTGGTCTAGGTTTGCCTACGGAGCGTTTGGCTTAAGGCATGTGGGTTCTGTGGCAACGCCATTGTCTGTCTATACGCTAGCTAGCGAAAACGGTTCGTCCTTGTTTAATGGTACACTAAGAAAAATTTGCAATATGAGCAATTTGTTTTTTAAGTTACACTTCTGATATTTTGAATTGAGTAGAGAATCCAAAAACTTTGTATCAGATCTTTGAATGAAATTGCACGTTTTGAATCCATTAAAAAACATATGGAAAAACAATTTTAACAACCTGGAACCCAAAAGTCTCTTAACATATTTTTTAATGAAAATAAAATTGCATCGACAATAAAAGCGTTTTAATTAACCTACAGCCCTCGCCTGTGGCATATTTGATCCAATCCATGGTGGCAGTAACTAGATAAGACTTGGAGTTGGCAATTAGATTACTTTTATGGTCTGCCTTGTTATAGGCATGTTTTGTGATTTGGAGTGGTTTCAACCTGAAATGGGATTGCAAGAGTTGCCTAATGATGGAAATATTTCCTAATGATAAAATAACTTCTTATGTATATGATGTAAATAATGCCTCATGTATATGATGTAAATAATGCCTCACGTATATGAATATCTTGTATGAAATTCAAGTGAGAAGTTCACTAATGAATATTTAAGAATGTAATTGTGATAAGTATGATTTTGATATATCATGTGGTAGACCTTTCATGATATATTTAAGATATGTAAATATTATTTCAAAATTTAACATAAAGGTTCAAGGTTGGTTATCTAAGTCCACTAGAGAGAAGGAGGAAAGGGAGGTCTAGTGGGGGTGATAAATGAATGCTAAAGTTGCTTAAGTTTCCAAACTCTTAATTTTTTTCCTTATTAGCATGTGATTTATTAAAAACCCCAACCATCGGTCATTAGATGTAGGTGGTGGTTGGTGGGGAAATCCACCTTCCATAGTTGAGGGCATGGGTGTTGAGTACAAACACTGTGAGGAGTGTAAGAGACTTCATCCTCATAGGTATTTGAACCTCCTATGTTCCCTTGCACTCTCTTCCATGCTAATTCAAATTAGCTCAAACATTATTGCCATTCTCATGCTAAATCACTCATTCTTACGATCTTGGGAATTCTCATTCAAACCCATTATGACTATCACTCTCATCATTCGAACCATTTTCTCATGTTGATGCACATCTAAAGTTTTGCAGCTATATTCTCAAGTGAGGGATTGAGATTCAAACATGTAGAAGACCAAATAGAACTGTGGAAATGAAGATGGTGGACTTGAGAAGAGACATGGAAGGCTGCAGAGGAGCGTAGAGGCTAGGTTATTTAGGAAACCATCCTTTTCCCCTTAGATTATTATTCATTGAGTGTTTAAGAGATGAGGTATAACTCTGTAATTGGGTTATTCATGGAGGTAGACATCAAATTGGACTCTTTTTGCGCACATTGAAGAGTATTGGAGGGATGAAGATTCATGAGGGACCGTTGAGAAGAGAAGGGAAATGCCTTCCTTGTGTTGTGTGGGGAAATGGAAGAGAGTGCCAAGGTTGTGTTGGCTAGATGGTTTCCTGGAGTGTTATATGGTAAACAATTAGGATAAACTTGAGAAAAATTGGGTTGGGTGAGCGACCTAAGAGTCTTTGACCAATTTATTTCTCCTTGGTGGCCTCATAGCTTGGCTTGGGGGTGGCATGTATAGTGGATGCCTACGGTTGGGTGGAAAAATGATCACAAGAAACCAATTGCTTGGACCATTCTATTTAAAACATAAGTGTTCCATCTCTTCTTAAATTCATGTTTATGATTCTAAAATTAATCTTTTTTTTTCTTATGTATGAATCTAGAAATGGAATTCATGGTTATAGGAAGTTTTGCATGCTCAGTTTTTTGCATTTCTTAGTTTCTCGCTTAAGTGATTTTGAATAACCCTAGAGTATTCGCTTCCAACTTATGTTTAGTACTTCAAATTCGATCTATCGAGGACTTGAGTAGTTCAAAATACTTGTATATGTTGGCATGGTTGTAGGGAAAATGATAACATGGAGCATGATCCTTTGAATAGGCCTTCAAACCTTCTAAGTTGAAATTCTATTTGAAGCCCACAAGCCTATTTATTTGAGTTTGGAGTTTTTGTTGATTTTGAAGTCAAGTATAACTTTGAAATAGTGCTCAAAGGCCTTTTTCATTAGAATTCAAGTCTTGGAGGAAGGCTCGACACCTTCCTTTCCTTGTTGTTTTTGTAGTTGGGAAAAACTTCAAAAAGACCCGATAGACATATATCTGTTTGTCGCTTTTTCAAAGTGGGTCAATGACCTTGTTTCCTTACTTTTCGGTTAGTACTTTGAAGAACGTTGAAGGCCTTTCCTTCTAATTTAGGGCGGATCTTTGAATTATGTTGAAGGATTTTCTTTGAAGATCGGGGATTATGTTTGAAAATGGATCAATAAATTTTTGGCAAAGTTTTCAAAGAGGTCGATGGCCTTCATCTTTCAAGGCTGGGCCACTTCTTCAAAATAAACTTGGCTACATATCTTTCAAAGATCGGGTGTATATTCAAAATAGGCCCAATGGACCATTTTTGGAGAAGGATCAATGGCCTTTTTTGTTTGAATCGAGCACAACATTGAAATATGGTCGATGGTCAATTTTGATGAACACCCGATGGCCTTTCCCTTTGAATCGAGCATAACTTTGAAATGTGACCGATGACCAATTTTGAAGAAGGCCCAATGGCCTTTCTCCTTCAAATTAGGAACAACTTCTAAATGTAGGAAATGACCAATTTTGAAGAAGGATCGATGGACTTTCCATTCATATTGGGCACAACTTAGAAATGTGGCTAATTGCCAATTTCGAAGAAAGCTTGATATGTTTTCCTTTCAATATGAGGTAGGAGATTTGAAAGAGATTGATGGTTGATCCTTCAAATGGGCTCGATGGATTATGATTCATATGTGCTCAATGGGTCAATATTTCAATAGGTCTAATGGCCTAATGTGTGTGTGTGTGGAAGAACGACCAAACACAAGCAAAAAGGGGGTTTTTTGTGGTATTTGATTGACATAATGAGTTTGGAATTATTCAAGGTATCCAAAATAGGTTGAGTCAAATAAAATCACAAAAAAAATACTCTATCTCCTCAATGTGGTGATCAAGGGGTTGCACATGTGACAAACTCCCTAAATTGTATTTATTTACTATGTTTGTATAATATGTGGTAACTCTCCACTATGATTGATTTATCATTTTTGTGTAATATGTGTTGAATAACAGTCAATTAGTTGTGAGGAAAAGTTGTACTCTTCCCACCCAGGTTCAAATCTGTCTTTGTTACATGTTTTATCTTAATGAGATGATTTTTGATGAGTTATATATGATCTATTCAAGAGTTGTTGACCTAGCCTTGTGCCCTCAAGAATCTAGGATTTACCCTGGGTACCATCCTTGGAAAGAGGGGAAGTGCCTCAGAGGTTTCCTCTAGAATATGTCACTTGGAAAAAAAAAGTACTTCTTGAATAGAAAAACTCCATCTGAAAATTCTACTCATGAAAACATGGACTTGTGTAAAGCCATGACTAATGATGTTTCTTCAAATTGAATTTCATTTATTATTATATTCCATATTTTTTATGTCACCTGAAAAAAATACGTGTTGAATAACAAAATTCCAACATAGAATTCAATTCATGAAAATATTGACCTGTATAAAGCCATGATAATCAGGTTTCTTCAAATTAAATTTCATTTATTATTATATGTCATATTTTGTTTAAACTATGACATTAATCATATGAAAAATAATTAAAGGAACAACTTACAATTATTCTATTTTCGTCCATTAAACTAATTAATTTCATTTATTATCATATGACATATTTTGTTTATGTCACATTGAAAAACAAATGTGTTGAAAGACAAAACTCCAATATAGAATTATGCTCATGAAAATATTGACTTGTGTAAAGACATGACTAATGATGTTTTTTCAAATTAAATTTCAATTATTGTGTTGAAAGGAAAAACTCCTACATAGAATTGTGCTCATGAAAATATGAACTTGATCCATATTGATGTCAGTGGCCTCCCACCTATTCCAACTGGTTCATTTTGGCAGTTTTTCCAGTTTGGCAGTGTTTTCCTAGTTTTCGGGTCCGTGACTTCCGGGGTCGTTTTGAGGCCCTAAACAACATTTTTAGGGATCTCCATAGTTAGAATATGGATTGAGTCAGAGTCTGACAAAAACATGTGTAGTCCTCGGATAGACCTTTCTAATGGGTTATCGTGTGCCTAAAACGAAGATCATATGCAAAAGTTACAACCCCAGGAAGTTGATGTACTAGCTTACCCCAACGGGGCCCACATGACTTTTGGCGCTTCATCTCCTAGAGTTAGGTTTTTGGATGTCTAGGGTTTTGAAATTCATGCTTATTGTAAAAAATTCCTTCAGAGCCTCGTTGTAATCATCTTCTTGTGAATGAGAGCAGTCATCACATTTCTTCTCAGAGATAAGCCACCACCATTCCAACAAGCTTGTTTTTCGCTACATTTTACAGTTTCAACTTATTTCCTTATTAAATAGAAACCCATTTTATTGTATCTCTATTATTCGGTGTTAAACATATTTTAATAATATACATTCATTTTTTTCTTCTCATAAAATCTAGATAAGTGGTATCAGAGCGGTTTGCTCCTTGTTGTTCTTAATGCATGTCCCCAACGAGGTTCGGGTACAAAAAATTGGGTCTCGAGCTTATTTATCTTGAGGAAAAAAGTTCTCGCATGCCCAAGCGACCTCTCATGGCGGAAGAAAAGAAAGATGACGAGACAAGAGATCCTTTCAAAATGTTTATTGAGGAAGCCCTCACACAACAAAGGAACGAGATGATGGATAGTTTTGCGCAAATCCTTCGGCGACTACCGACACGCGACACATCTTCCTCGAGCAGAGGCGCTGCCCCCTTCAAGGTACAAATCAACTTTCATATTCCTATATTTGAAGGTCAAATAGACACAGATGTTGTAGACAAATGGTTGAATCTACTAGAAGGGTATTTTCTGTGCATAAATTTTCGAATAGAGAAAAGATTACTTTTGCACTCCTCAAAGTCGTTCCCCGTGTCAACGATTGGTGGGAAACTTTCTGTGAGAAAAATGAAACAGAGGAAACCTCATTATTTATATTTGCGACCACCTAGGAATCCTACAGGGATGCTATTAAGGAACAATACTACCCTGTCAAAAGTTATGACGAATTGTATACAAAATGGACCACACTATGACAAGAAAGAGACCAAGCGATGCCAGAGTTCACAAATATCTTTCATACCTTGCACACCAAGCTGGGTATCAAATATTTAGAGTGAAATTTGGTGCTCAAGAATCACGATGCTCTGCATAGATACATCCAGACCAAAATGGAATTTCTAGACATCTGTCCTCAGGTGCGGCCTATCGATATGTCGTCAAAATCAAGCAAACAATCCAATAAAAGACACAACAATTTGGGCCCGGGAACCCCTCATATAAAAAGATAAGAAAGGGTGGCCCCAAACCGCAGAACAAAGGACAAAGCAAATATGGACAGTATCAGGAAAACCAGTCCAAGCCGCAAGCAAAGAGGGACATCGAAAAGACAAAGAAAGATACGAGGAAGTAGGTGACTTCCATAAGAGCCCTTGGCATAACACTGTTTATTGTCGATCAAAGCAGTCATTGGTGGCCGAAGTAAAATCCTTTGAATCATATGCAAGTTCTGACCCTAAATCAGAACCAGAAAGGGGAAGACAAATCATTGATGTAGAACCTAGTGCCACCGTTGCTGCCACCAAGCTCCAGCCTAGTGAACCAGATGAGCTAGAAGAAAGAAAGTGCCTTTTCTATTCATAGATGTGGGTAAAAGGCACCCCGCTACACTTCATCATTGATAGAGATATCCAGAAGAACCTTATCTCAATAGAGGTCATCAAGCGGTTGGCCCTACCAACAATGCCGCACCTACAACCCTACACCATTCGATGACTCCGCCAAGGAAGCAATCTCCGTGTCAACCAACAATGTCGACTGGCGTACGACATCAAGCCCTTCAAAGACGAGGTGTTGTGTGATGTTGCTCCTCTCAAAGTTTGTAATTTTATTTTGGGCCAACCTCATTTATGGAAATGCCATGTTGTATATGAGTTAGGCCTCGTAGTGTTATTATTACTTTGAACAAGAAATTGTAAAGGATAGCCGAGGTAGTCCCACCTAGTGTTGTTTCCTTGATCTCTGCCAAGCAATGCGAGAAGGTCATCTCCAAGACTGAGAAATTTTTCTTCTTCATGATTCTCTCTCAGAGTGAGTGAAATATCGTAGCCACATCCAGAGCCTCTACGACCGATCTCTCCACACGACATAAGCAAGTGATTAAGGTCATGGAAGAATACTCATATATCTTCTCCTCTCCTACCGAGGTACCTCTACACTGCCAGATCAAGCATCCCATCGATCTGACCCCCAGCACACTGCTACCCAATGGGCCAATATACTGCTACTCTATGTTAGAAAACGAGGAGATCAAGAGGTAGATCCAATAAATACTCCACAAGGGGCACATCCATCCCAACTCATCGCCTTGTGGGAGCCCAATCATGTTGGTGCAGAAGAAAGACGAGACCTAGTGACTCTGTATTGATTACCGGGCCTTGAATAAAATCACAGTCTGGAACCGGTACCCAGTTCCCTGAATCGATGACCTCCTTGATCAACTCACGGGGGCCAAATACTTTAGTAAGATTTCTATGAAGTATAGCTACCACTAGGGCCCAATATAAAATATAGATGTATGGAAGATCGCCTTCAAGTCAAAAGAAGGTCTTTTTCAATGGATGGTCATGCCATTTGGTTTGACAAATTCTCCAACCAATTTTATGAGGATGATGGAAGATATCCTATGAAATTTCACCAATAATGTTGTAGTGGTATATCTAGATAACATCCTCATCTACAACAAGACTTGGGCGAAACAATTGCAACATATTCAGTAGGTTCTGCACAGTCTGCGGTAGCACAAGCTATATGAAAAATTGGGAAAATGCTCCTTCGACGTGGACAGGGTCCATTACTTAGGCTACATTGTTGATCATCATGGTGTGCATGTGGATCCAGCCAAGATCTAGGTCATTTGTGACTAGCCAGCCCCAACCACACTCACAGAGCTTCAGATCTTCTTGGGCCTCGCCAATTTCTATCGCAGGTTCATGTTGGGATTCTCTCATATCGCATGGGCCCTCAACCAACTAACTAGGGGTGGTGGTAAGGAAAAATTTGTGTGGGGCCTGTCCCAACAATAAGCCTTCGATGATTTGAACCAACGCGTTTTCTCATCCCCAATACTTTCATTACCGGACCTGCATCATCCCTTTGAGATTAAGACAAATGATTTAGACGATGTTGTGGGAATCATTCTCACTAAACACCGCCACCTTGTGGCATATCATAGTGAGACAATATCAAATGTTTTTCGTAAGTACCCTCCTTACGACAAAGAAATGTACTCCATTATGAAATCCCATTGCCAGTGGACACATTACATTCTTGGGAAAGAGACAACCATCCACACTGATCATAAGCCACTACATTTCATGTAGACCCAAAGAAAATTGTAGAATGACCGCCATCATAAGTGGTCTACATAAGTACAATAGTTCCACCTCAACATCAAGTATAAAAAAGGAAGTACCAACCCAGTTTTTGATTTCCTCAACCGACCTCCATTCGTAGCACTCACCACAGTGCTAGACTCTTGTGGCCACGAGACCTATGGATTTCCCCACCTCTATGAGAAAGATCTGACCTCTCCACCACCTAACAAATGTTGGGTGCAAACTCAGTGGGATAATTTCCATCTTCAGGACAGGTTGTTGTGTCGTCTGGGTCATCTCTTCGTTCCATCAAGCGATTGCATGAAGCTTATTTGGGAATCTCATTACAGTCGGGTGGCAAGACACTTTGGCGTTGAAAAGATAGTGGCAATGTTGCAGAAACATTTCTACTAGCCGAAACTTCGACAGGATGTCAGTAAGTATATCAGGTCCTGCATCGCCTGTGCTATTGCCAAACCAACCACTAAGAAATAGGGCATGTACAACCCTTTGCCTACTCCTAACAGGTCGTAGGAATCTATCTCAATGGACTACAAGTTAGGCCTTCCATCCACCAAGAGGAGAAATGACTATGTTTTTTTAGTTGTTGTTCACTTTTCCAAAATGGCGATTCTGACCACCTGCAAGAAGAGCATCGTAGCAGAGGCCACTACCAAGCTCTTCTTTAAACAAGTATGGGTATATTTTGGGATCCCACAAACCATTGTCTCAGATCGGGACAGTCGGTTCCTCAATACATTTTGGTCGAGCCTTTGGTCACTGTTGGATACCAAGCTCACCAAATCCACTACCTTCCACCCCCAGACAGATGGCCAAACTAAGTTCATCAATCATATGATCGTGCATATCATGTGCATATACAATTCCAAGCACCCCCTCACATGGGATGAGAGTCTTCCCTATGTCCAACATAAGTACAACCGAGCCCTACATAGCTCAACTAGCCACAACCCCTTTCAAGTGGGGATGAGATTCCAACCATTGGGCCCCATGGATGTTGCACGACCATTGGCGACCACCTTGGACAACTCGTCCCCTGCTCCACTTGAAGCTAAAAAAGCCACTCGATTCATTGAGGGGATCCAACACATCTGCCAACAGGTTCAAGATGTTTTACAGAAGTCCAATGCCAAGTACAAGCAACGCCATGATCAACACCAGGTGCCACATAAGTTTTAGGTGCACGACAAAGTGTGGTTGCACTTATAGAAAGAACACCTTACAGGGCCCCATCGAAAGCTTCTCCCACTTTGTTATGGGTCGTACACCATCACCAAGGCTATGGTTGACAATGCTTTTGAGTGTAACATTCCCTCTTTTCTTGGCCTGCACCCGGTATTCAATGTTTCTCTCCTTCGACCATATTTCCCACCATTATTGGACACCTCAGAGATAGTAGAGCAGTTGAAACCAACATAGCTCAACCATGACTGCATGCAACAAACATCCAATGATCATATTGTGGACACACATGTCAAGGGAACCAGACAACAAAGGATCCAACTTTATCGAGTTGTCAAAGCAGGGTAGCTACTGCACCAAGGCAAGTGGCTCACCCAAGGCTAAATTCAGCATAAATTTCCTCATCTAATGGGGGAGCTCAACGTAATGGATACCATTGATTCCTAAGGGGGGAGGATTGATCCAGATGGATTTCAGTGGCCTCCCACCTATTCCAACTGGTTCATTTTGGCAGTTTTTCCAGTTTGGCAGTTTTTTCCTAGTTTTCGGGTCCCTAACTTCCGGGGTCATTTTGAGGCCCTAAACAACGTTTTCAGGGCTTGCCACAGTTAAACTGTAGATAGAGTGAGATTATGACAAAAACATGTGTAGTCCTCAGATAAACCTTTCCAACGGGCTATCCTGCACCTAAAACGAAGATCGTATGCAAAAGTTACGACCCTAGGAAGTTGATGTACTAACTTACCCCAACAGGGCCCACATGACTTTTGGCGCTTCATCTCCTAAGGTTAGGTTTTTGGATGTCTAACGTTTTGACATTCATGCTTATTGTAAAAAATGCCTTTAGAGCCTCATTGTAACTATCTTCTTGCGAATGAGCACAACCATCACATCTCTTCTCAGAGATAAGCCGCCACCATTCTAGCAAGCTTGTTTTCCACTGCATTTTACAGTTTCAACTTATTTCCTTATTAAATAGAAACCAATTTTATTGTATCTTTGTTATTCTGTGTTAAACATCTTTTAATAATCTGCATTCATTTCGTTCTGCACATAAAATCCAAATCAAAACTTATGTAAAACCATGACTAATTATGTTTCTTCAAATTATATT
>ML783534.1:828386-885539 GCA_009831015.1 Picea engelmannii | reverse complement strand
TTTGTATGGGGTGACAAGTGTAGGGGTCAACGACTCCCATGTGGGGAAGCCAGTCGCCCACATGTTAACTGAAATGTAGCAACCCTCCCACACCTTGGAAACAATTTGCACGCACATGAATGTTGGCCGACACAAATGGAAGTTACAATAAAAAGACGACAATTAGTATAGTGGAATGATACACCAGGTAATGGAGGTACAAATAATCGGTTCTATGGCGGGCTTGATGCGGTGATCAAGTGAGATGATGTTCATGACATACCTTGTTAGTATAGAGGAAATAATGGGCAGGCGATGCGAATGGGCTCGCAGGAGAAGGACCAAGTTTGTTACTCATGATAAGAAGAGGAGGCGAGGACAAGAATCAAGGATGACATTAAGATCCAACATTATAAGGAAACAGTCAGGTAGTATGCACAAAGTTATTTACGAATTGGGGATGAACCTCCGAGCTATCGAATATTGGTTTTTTAATGAGTTGTGGTGCCTATGAGAAGTTAGGATGTTAGTGGCTTAGGGGTACTCTGTCACCTTGGGTAGCTCACTCCTCTCTCCTTGGATAGATTTAAGGCGAGAGATGATTCCTTTCTCCTAGGAGATAATAAAAATGAGAGACCCAAATTTCTTTGGTGGCCAAGGCTAAATATTTGACTGCAACTTAGAGGCACGTATACTATTCAAAGTAAAGACACCATAAAGGGTCACGACTCGACCGGGGCCTATGGGAGACTCGGGAAGAAGAGAGGGGATGGGGAGATGCAAATTACAGTAGACCTAATGGCCTAAACTAGAGCAACAAAGGATGTTGGATAAGTGAGCAATAGATTCCACAACCTCTGCGTAGAAGTGGAAAAGAGATCCATACAAGACATGGTTCTCAAGAAGCGGAAGACAATCTCAAATGAGGAAATTCTGATGGAAGTCAAGGATTGGGTAACAAACCCAGGTCAATCTCGTACAAGGTAAACTAAATATTTTCATCTAGCTAAAAATTATTGGTTAACCAAGGTTATGGTGGCACGGGCCATGGCTGAACAACAAGAAGATAACAAAGCCACTTTGCACGTTGTGTGATTCTAGAGGATAAATTTGAAATTTTTTTTAAATCTCAATTTGGGATTTGTTTCCAGGAGAGGAGAGCGAGAGACCATATTTCGTTACAAAGGAAACCAAAGGGAAACTTCAACTAGGAGGGAACCAAGGAGCACCCAATTCAGTTGGAGGATGACCAACTGAACCCAACAAGCACCCTAAAGAAGAACTAGTGATGATGTAGCACATCCATGATGCATAATGATGGAATCGAACTCAAGTTACCTTTTGTTTTCTCCTTTTTTTGAATGATTCATATTTTTTGTGTTTTTGTTTATTGCTCCATCATGTGGATTCTACTTTTGATTCCTAGACTGAAATCTGTAATAGCTAAAACCCTTGACAAGAGGAATCTTTTCTGACTTGTCATCTTTTTCGGATTGAATACAATAGAATGCTAGATAAGATGATTATGGAAAACTCAAATACTCTAAAATTCTAGGATAAAATTCTAGTTTCTGATTCAGCAAGCTCCCAGATATTCTGACTGTATTTTTGTCTGTATACATAATAGAAAATCAGAGTATCCTTTTTTTCTTAGAAAAACATATACGTTAATATAATATAATATTAATATATCCTTATTAATTAATAATAAAGTTATGTGTAAAAACTCGTTCCTATAAGTTAAAACTTATATTATATTTATATAAGTTTATGCAAACAATAATATAAATCAATATACTATATCTTTCAATAATATAATATAATATATCATGTTTAACATTTTAAATTAAATTATTTTGTGTTTCTTCCTTCTATCTTCTATCGTAGGAAAATGATTGGCAAAGAAAGTACTTCGTGCATGGAATAGTTGTGGGACAAGAGCACATGTAAAAAGATATCACTACAAAGGGTTTCCCATTTAGCTAGGAGTTCTCCTTAGGGTTATCAAAATTTCTTCCTTGGTTCTCTCGGGCACGTCACAACTTGCTCACAACATGGAAACAATAGATAGGGGGGTGCAATCCCCCTCATACAAACATACTGTATCCTCCAACACGAATGGCGTCAACAACATGAGGCTGCCCTTTGACTCTCTCCTTCACCTGAGGGACATAGTGCTCCACAACAGGACAACTAAGGGGAAAGAAATGGAAATAGACCCAGAGACTACCCATGCAAAAGTGACTCATATCTAGGAACTAGGAAAGTGCATTCCTCAAGCACCCTATGCTCCGAAATATGTGATAAACACCCCCAAAATTGAAGATCAGAAACAATAAATGAGAGATTATGTCCCAGTGGGAAAAGTTTTGGGCTTTTTCCCCTCAAAATAGGATATGGTGAAGTGGATTCAACATTGGTGGCAGTCGAAAGGGAATTATGCCCCACCACTTGGCTCCAAGGGATTTTTCACCGTCATCTTTCATAACCTGGAAGGGTGAAACAAAGTTTTTGATGGGGGTCATACTTCTTTAACTTGACTCGAATCTTTCTCAGATTTTGGACTGAGAAGTTTTTCCCGGAAAAGGAGGAATTATCACATGCACTAGTTTGTATCCGCCTCTATTCCTTGCCGCATGAGTTCTGGTTAGAGGAAATACTCACCAGAATAGGTAACACCATTGGGGTTTATGTCAAATCCTGGGAGGCAACCAAACAAAGGTGGTACACCTCCTACATGTGAATATGTGTTTATCTTAATATCTTCAAGATGCTACCGGGTTCTATCGCTTTGGAATACCAAGATGAAGACTGGTCACTTATTTAGGGAAATGAACATATCCCATTTCGTTGTTGGAAATGCCACGAACATGGTCACTTATTTAGGGAATTCCCTCTTAATGCAGTCAACAATGTACCTCCTCTGACAGTGGAAAAATCCAAGGATGGATTCACTCAGATCATTGGAAAGTGTCATCCTTGAAGAAGACCACTCTAGCTACCTCAAAGGGCCCCTCCTCCAACAACTCCTTTGATAGCCTTCAAAACTTGCTAGAATACCTTGATGGACCATTGGCTCCTTCTAGCTCCAGACACACTCCTAATGACACCAGTGGGAAAACCAAGGAATCCCCAATCTTGGAATAGGTTTTACCAATACCAAGATCAAGTTTGGCTATGGGATCGAACCTTGATGCAGAAGAAGGGGACATCAAAATGGAATTAGATGAACAAGAACTTGCAATAGTCGATCTAGTCCACCTAGAACATGCCTATAGAAAGAAGGAACTATACACCATACCACCAAACCAATTGCACAAATTCCACAAGCTTTTCCTCAAATCCTCTATTGGAGCCTCAGTGAGATCAACTTCAGGATTGGGTATTCATCAAGACCCCATGAAGTATCCACGCAAAGACTCAAAGGATAAAAATAAAATGGGAAGAAATCCATCCAACAACTTATATAGGAGATCAAACACTTTATGGTTAACTCAAGTCAGATCCATTTGATCTAAAACAACTTCCCACTCCTTCTCCCCCCCTCTTAATCATGAAGCTCATCTCATGGAATATAAGATGCCTAAAAGGTCGTATCAAGCAGCATATTCTATGGAATAGGATTTTGGAGGAACAACATGATATTCTCTTTCTTCAGGAAAAAAATGTGTTGGAGAAGAAGCAAATCAAATATTCACATGATGCTGGAAGCAAGCCCAATTTATGGGTTCAAATGCCTCTGTATCGACTAGGGGACTGGCCATCCTCTGGAACCCTAACACTGCCATTTTGGAGAACTTATATTCTTCTAGATGGTCCATCTCAGAAGAATACCTGGTTATTGGATCACACAATGGGGGATTTCTAACCAATGTTTATGGGAAGTCAACCTAGGGGGAAATTTCTATTTTCCTGAACAATATGGAAAAGCTTGGAGACCTCACTAAAAAATGGAGATGGATTTTAGGGGGTGACTTCAATATGATTCTCTTGCTGGAGGAAAAAAGAGGGGGCGTTTGAAGACTTGAAAGTGACAACAACGAATTTTAGTCATTGATTGACGATGCTGGCTTAATAGATCTGGAAACCCCCAATGGTCTCTTTACCTGGTCCAACCGCCACTCTGGGTCTCAAAATGTTGCATGTTGACTAGACAGGTTTTTAATATTTGAACCTCTCATGCTGGATAACACTCCCTTGGAGGCTATTTTCTTAGATGCCTTTGGTTCAGATCATTGTCCCATTCAGTTATGGATGGACATCAAAGGATCCTCCAGACCTAAACCCTTTCGATTTGAAAAATTATAGCTCTTGCATACAAATTCCCAATCAAAGGTTTGCTCCTGGTGGGAGGAGGCGACCGTTTCTCATGGATCTCTCATGTACAAATTTCAATAGAAATTAAATAAACTCAAGAAGTGTCTCAAACTATGGAACAAGAACACCTTTGGAAACATCTTTGAGGCCCAACAAGATTTGGAGAATCAAATGCAGCTCCTACAACATCAAATCCAGGATCAGGGCCTCACTGAGCAACTGAAGGAAAAGGAGGAAACAACTAAATGAACAACATATAATGGAAGAAATAATATGGCAACAAAAATCTAGCATCCAGTAGCTCAAAGAGGGCGAAAGGAACTCAAATTTATTCCATCATTCAATGCTACAGAGACGACACAATAATAGAATCACCTAGTTAGTAATGGATCAGAGGCAAACCCTCCATTCTCATGAGAGATTAGAAGAGGAGTTTCTTACCTACTATCAAGGTCTCCTATTGGAACCCACGGACGACATATTGGAAGCTATCAAAAAAATTACCCATCACATTCCTACCCTCATTACCAAGGAGTAGAGCAATTCCCTCCTTCGACCAATCACAATAGAAGAAGTGGACTTGGCGTTAAAGGACACCCTGGTACTATTGGCCCATGATTCTACAAGAACTATGGGAAATAATTGAAGACTCCCAACAAACAAATCAAGTACTCCCTACCCTTAATGCAACTTTTCTCACACTCATACCCAAGGAGGAACATGTATCTCACCTTAAGCAATTCAAACATATTTCCCTCTGCAATGTCATCTACAAACTGATCACTAAGGTCATTGCTCGACGACTCAAGCATATCATCCCTTTCAAAATCTCCCTCGACAAATATGGATATGTCGAGGGCCGTTAAATTCTAGACAGTTTCATCTTGGCACATGAGGTTATACATTCCTTACAATCAACGAGATTCCTAGGTATGCTTCTTAAGATTTTTATCTCCAAATCGTTTGATAAATTTAGTTGGAAATACATGCAGTCTATGCTTCTAGCTTTTGGTTTTTCCTCGGATTGGGTAGAATGGATCCTCAACCTCACCTCCTTGGATTTCTTCTCCATTTTGGTCAACAGGGTTCCCTCACGGCCTTTCTCTCCCTCCAAGGGAATTCTCCAAGGACACCCTCTCTCTCCCTTCATTTTCATTATCATGGCGTAGGGACTCAACAAATATATTAAGACAACTATAGTCAAAGGCTCCCTTTCAGGGCTCACCCTTCACAGCCTCAATCCACCTGTCTTCAAAAATTAGTTTTTTGATGATACCCTTATGATGGGGTCCGCCACTGTTAGGGAATCCTGCAATATCCTCACCATTCTATAGGACTTATGTGTTTCCTCTGGCATGGACATCAACAAGGATAAATCACTGGTCTTATTTTTTAACACCCCCTGAATTGTTCAAGCCCATATCACTCATATCCTCGGTTTCGACAGGGGATCCCTTCCGTCCAAATACCTTAGCATCCATCTCATAGAGAAATCCCTTCCGAATAGCTCTTGGGAAGACCTCTTATCCTCTTTCGAGAAGAGGCTCTCTTCCTGGACCTTCTGCTCTCTAAACCTTCTAGGTAGGCTCACTCTTCTCAAGTCTATCCTTTAAGATCTACCCATCTATTCTTTATTCGCTTTAGGAGCTCCCAATTCCATTATTATAGCTATAAAGAACTTGCAAAGAAAGTTCCTCTGGCAAGGAACAAAAGAAGGTTGCAAATGGGCCCTGGTCAGTTGGGAAAAGATATGCAAGCCTAAGCATGTTGTGGTTCTAGGTCTCAGAGATCTGGGCATGCTCAATAAATTCCTAAGCGCCAATATCTGGTGGAGATGGATAACTCAACCCCATGACTTATGGGCCAACCTATGGCATAAAAAATACACCCCTCGCCAAACAGAGGATCAAATTGTTAGTGGGGTCACTCATATGGAGCACAATGAAACATAATAGCCCCCTTATCACTAAGCATGCCTTTTGGGAGGTGCGTGAGGGAAGAAATGCTTCCTTTTGGCATGATTCCTGGCAGCAAATGCCTTCTTTGGCCCACCAGCCTCTTGCATCTAACTTTGAGGTTCCTACGGTCAACGTCAGACTTAGAACAGTGGAAAAATTTTGCGAAGAAAATCCCCTTACTACAACTTGGCATGTTTGGAAAACCAATTCTATATATCTTCATGTTCATCCAGATGTTGATCTTCAACCATGGATTAGGGAGCTCAGCAAAAGGAAAGTTTGGATCAGGCAAGGCGATAACATCCTTTTATGGGGCCACTGTCCAAGATACGTCTTCTAAGTTAAGGAGGATTACAACCTCAAATCCTCTCACAACCTACTCCCCAAGGAACCAGTCTTGCAGAGGATCTGGGAGGCTAATTTTTGGCCAAAGATATGCACCTTTCTCTCATTGGTCTCTCATGAAAGCATCCTCACTTGGGATAATTTAAGGAAATGAGGATTTGTAGGCCCATCAATTTTCCATCTCTACAAACAAATGGAGGAGACTCAACTTCACATTCTCAATTTATGCCCCTTCAATTCCATGATCTGGGATCATTGTGCCTAAGTGATGCACACTTTGAATAGGAATCACGATTGCATCATTGCAACTTTATTGTGTTGGCAAGAAGTATCTTTCAAATACCCCATTATGAATCGTGTTGGCACAGGGGCAGACCCAGGGTTCAATGCTCAAGAGTGCACCAACAAGACCCTAACTACCGGCCCTTTCGGCAACAACTGTGAAGAAGATGAAATCTCCCCCGAGGTAGAGGCAGTGGTGGTTGTAGGACTGCAATGTCTGCAACCTTAGTTGGGACACAGATCTATGATTACAAGATTCTATCAAAGCACTTAGCAGTTACATTTCGTCAGTATTTAACCAATATCTACTTCGCGGTTAAAACCCTAATCACAGAGCATCACAGTATTCACCCAGATCTAGCATATTCGAGCAGTAAGCACATTCACACAGGTTAGATCTAGCACTCATTCATATTATTAAGAACAAAACATCAACATATCTATCTATCATTTATCTAGGCCAAGCACTAAGCAAGTAAACAAATAAACACATCAATACATCACACAAATCATAACAACATAGGATATATGTGGTTCACCCCCATCCTGGGCTACGTCCACCAACTCTTCTTCTGCTTTATTATCTTCATTCAATCTTATACATGCATAGATCCACAAGATCCTACTCCGCATAGGACAGGAGATCTGTGCATCTTGCCAGATCCTCCTTCCCCAAGTTAGGTTACAACACAAATATTCTACCCAATCCCTTACAGTCACTTGCACTTAGCCTTGCAAGTCTCACATAGCATGCACAAAGCATGTACACCTATCACCTGCACTTAGCACTTGGTATCACACACTATGCACACTTGCACTTAGCATCAGATACACTTACTACTTACATCACTTATATTTCTATTTATACATTACAAAATGGGCCTAATCATGGGTAAACCCTTGGGCCACATCCCCATACCTGTTACATAAGCCCAGAACCCAAAAATTCCTAAACAAAGGGCCAAGAGCCCACAATCTTCGCTTCGACTTGCGCTCCACCTTTGACAACCTGTAGAAGTCCCAAAATAGGTCAAACATGATGAAGGACCCTCAAAACTTGGTCAAGGGCCAACAGGCCCCCAACACTCACCCGTGACTCATCCCGAGTAACTCTGGTTTGGGTAGCTCTGATTCAAAAGCCTCGAGATTAGCTCAATCTTCTTTGACCTGTTGTTGTGCAAAGGCCTCCTGCTCAGCGAACTCTTGGATAACTACTTCGTTGACAAGTTCCTCTAAGCGTTGTTCGACTGTTATGACTATTTGTTCCACCTCTGAACCTCGACTTTCAATCTCCTCAAATAGTTGGCACGCTTCATCCTGGACTGGTTGGAGCCTCTGAGTCACTTCTGTGACTTTTCTCTGTATGGTGTGGACATACTATTGCACAGTGTGTTGTTACTGGGATTGCTTGATCCTTTCAAATGCGGATAGGATATTAAACTGTGCCTATACTATCGCTACTTGCTTCTTTTCCTCCTGGAGCTGTGACTCCAGTTCCTTTAGTTCAGGGTCTTCAATAAGTCACTCGTAGGTTTATGCACTTCTACTTCTAAGTTGTTTACATTCCATAGCGAATGCTCTGATCCTCTCAACTATGCTTCAGGCAGTGGCTTCCCTTTGATCTCACACGTCCTGTGGGATACTTGGAACTGTTCGTAGCTCTGCATGTGTGATTCTTCATTGAAGTTTTTGGATAGCTTTCGCAAGCTCCACTACTTGCTGCTCCACTACTTGTTGCTCCACTGGTTCTTCCACCTTTTCCTCTAAGCCTGTCATAGAGCGAATTGCTCTGCTAACTGCTTCTTTGACTTCTACTTGTTCTGCGAGAAACTTCTCTCTCTCTTGTTTGACCTGCGTTCTCTCCTCTTTGAACTTGGTGTGGAGGTCATCCTTATTCTGTTGCGCAACTCGGAATTGCTATACCACTTCCTGTTGTTCTTGCTTCAGGGCCATCGTGGCCTATTATTTCTCTTCTTGTGCTCGATGAAGGCGAGATTTGGTCGCATCAACTATTCTGCGGAGTTGGGCAAGTTCATCTCCCAACTCTAGTTCTTTTGATGGTGGGGGAGTAGTGGATATTGCACGGCTGGATTGAAGGGACTGTTGTATCCCTCTGAGTTTTGTCTCAATCCTGTCATACATGGTTTCTTTCTTGGCTTCGATGTTCTGCATAATATCCTGCGATGCGTCTGATACAGCTACGATGATGAAGTCGAAGTCATCGAGCGTGAGCACAGTCTACAACTTTGTCTTACTAGCTCTAGATTTCTTCCTCGAGGTGGGTTTCATGGGGGAAACCTTTCTTTTCTTAGAGGGATCAACCTCATCAACATGATCCCTAGGCGGTGTTACTTCACCTTACTTCTGCTGGTCATCTTTTCCATTATTTTCTTCTTTATCGACTTCGTCATCACCTCCTCGTCCTGGTGATTCTGAAGTGGTTTCTTCTAATGTGTTGCTCCGTCTTTGTACCTCTTCAGTATTCTTCATTCTGCTAGTTCGAGGTGTGTAATGAGTGGCCTATGGGCTGCCAATTATTTTGGGATCAAACATTTCTGCGGGGTCAGCAGAGATAAGGAGCTCTACAGACCAGTCCTTGGTTATCTCCTTGAGGTCCTCCTCTATGAGCTTATAGTATGACTGAAGCTCTTCTTTATGCTCGTTTGTGCGCGCAGTGATATAAATAAAGTTTCTATCTATGAAAAACTTCGTGAGGGATCTGAACTGGTGCAGGGTGTTCAACGTCATAGGAGGGATGACCCCAATAGCCCTCTTCAACTGGAGATAGTATATGTGAAATACTGCGTTCGACTGCCACTGTTTTCCCATATCGCTCGAGTACCAGAGCATGGTGAACTTTGCAGCGAGTGGTTCAAAAGGATCAATGTATGGGAAGTTCGCACCTTCTAGCATCTCCCAAGAAGTAAACTCTATGAGGATCAACAACCAACCGAAATGGAACTCATAGCCCTGATCTTGAACTTTGTGACAATCCAATTCGAGCTGGTTGACTAAGTACTTCACCCAGTTCGTTTGGATTCCTTCTACACATTTACGGTGAGCTCAACAATGAACCCTGTGACCTACATATGTCTGTTCTTTCTCACTGGCTTTCCTGCGATCAACTGGAAGGCCAGGTGCACTGCGCCATTCTAGAAGGAAGCTACCTTGTAGCCTTGCATCCCCTTTTCTACATTGCAATATGTGTCTTTAATCCTCTCTGCCAGTTCGCGGTCTACAACCTTCCCTGGGTAGAATTATTGTGGGTCGAGTCCCTACATGCTCAATCTGATGATCCTATGGATCAACGTTGGATCGACTTTGATGCATCTATCTAGCCATAGATAGCCGCCATGGTAGCACGATAACAGGAGCTTGACACACGCGTTAACCTCCTGGTGCCTTCCAAAATGTGGAATCTTCATCGCATTCAGGATGGTGGACTGCATGAGGTTCATAATCCATGGTTGGGGGATTATTTTCGAGTTCTTCCCCTTCATCCTAGTCAAATATCTGTGTGGGGCCAACATATTGTGGTTCTTACAGTCTCCTAGGTTGAAGTTGCTGAATTCTAATGTCACAATCTTATCCTTGTTGTCCCTTGACCAAGTTTTGAGGATCCTTGGTCACGTTTGACCTAATTTTGGGACTTCGATAGGCTGTCAAAGGCAGAGCACAAGTCGAAGCGGATATCGCGGGATCTCGGCCCCTTTTTAGGGATTTTTGGGTTTTGGGCTTATGTAACGGGTATGGATACCCATGGGTTTACCCATGTTTAGACCCCTTTTGTAAAGTATAAATAAGTATCTTGGCGATGTAAGTAAGAATGCTAATTCAGTTGTAAGCCAGTGAGATAAGTGTGAATGGTTGTAAATGATCCATGCATACTATGTGTTGAGAACTTGTAGAGCTAAGTGCAAGTGATTGTAAGAAGGCTTTGTGTTGTACCAAGCTCGAGGAAGGAGGATCTGGCAAGGTGCACGCAGATCTCCTGTCCTATGTGGAGTTGGTTTTGTGGCTCTTTGCATTGAAACAAGATAATAAAAGAGAAGAAGAGTTGGTGGACGTAGCCCCAGGCTAGGGGTGAACCACATATATATTATGTTTTATGCTTTGTGCCATGTATTGATGTGTTTACTTTCTTAGTGCTTTAGCATAGATAAATGATAGATAGATCTATTGATGTTTTGTGCTTAATAATATGAATAAGTGCTAGATCTAACCCGTGTGGATGTTCTTAGTGCTCGAATATACTAGATCTAGGTGAATACTGCGGTGCTCTATGATTAGGGTTTTTACTGCGAAGTAGATACTGGTTAAATACTGATGAACTATAACTGCTAAGTGCTTTGATAGAATATGGTAATAAGAGATCTGTGGCCTAGCTTAGGTTGCAGACACTGGAGTCTTGCAACCACCCCTACCTCTATCTCGGGTGAGACTTCATCTGCTTCGCAGGTGTTGCCGAAAGGGCTGGTAGTTAGTGTTTTATTGGTGAGCTCTTGAGCATTGAACCCTAGGTCTACCCCTGTGCCAACAAATGGTTCCATTGCTGGGACCTGAAACTGTGATTTCTGGGAACTGAAGAAAAGAAAGCTTTGTACGTAGATCTGTTGCTTTAGTGTGCAGTAGTCTACTTGACTTATGAAGCTTTGTGCTAAGAAGAAAACTCATATCTTAAGAAAAGAGGTAAGATATTGAAGCTTTGTGCTTCGATAGAGGTAAGAACATTGAAAAGTTTTGATTGAAAAGGTAAGATAAGTGGAAATTTTTGTTTCAAAAGTATGGATCTAGGTATGTTTGATAAATTTTGTCCTAAATTGAAAAATAGGGCACATCTAGAAGAAAGAAGATTTGATATGAGTAGATCTGATAGAAATGATGAAAGATATGTTATTCCTATGCATAGAAAGAATGTTTGGGCTAACAAATGGATGCAGGATCCTAGAAAGAATTTTTTGCAGGTTAATTACCATGACCCTAGTGCGCAGTATAGAAAAGGTTGGGGATCATTCAAAAGAAAAAGAAGATTAACCCTTTTTTATAGCTGCAGAAGACCAGGACATATTTCTAAGGAATGCCCTAGTAAAATACCTAGTTGTCTTTATTGTCAATCTATGGACCATGAAGTTTTGGATTTCCCTAGAATGATTGCTAAGGTTGAAAGAATGAATATGAGATAAGAAAACCTCAAGGAAGATCAAGAAACTAAGACCATGGAAGAACCCCAGAAAGAATTAGAGAATGTATTGCTACAAATGAATGAAACCCTGGATGATCACATAAATATCAACTTATCAGAGATCTTCAAAGAAAAAGAATGCATAGAAACAAGAATATGAGACTTCGACATTGACTGTGTTCTGGATGAGGAAACACAGGTGAATATCATGATAGAAAGAACTTGGGAAATTTTGGGAAAGCTTGCTATGATTCCTTCATTAGGAGGAATAAAATTATTTAGAGGAAAGTTGATAACCCTCTGTGGAAGACTCACCCAGATATCTATAAGTGATCATGGAACTTCGACAGAAGAAGATTTTGAGGTTGTTAAATTTATTGAGAATAGCACCCCATTTTCTATATTACTAAAAAAAACTTGGATTGAAAAAGATCAGGCCAGAATAAAAGAAGAGGAAGTCTTAGAACAAAAGAAGCAAGAATTAAAAAATTTCATGACTAGGAGGATAGCGCACTTGATTGAAGAACAAGAGAACAGATAAAAGTTGTTCAGAACCAAAAACTTGGATGTCGAAGTTGAAAGAACACAAGAAGACTCACCGAAGAGTAGAGCACCTACCCCAGACAGAGAAGAAGTATTGGCCTTGAACCCTACGAAAGACCATCAACAATGCGAAGTTATTATGCTAGAAGGAGATAAGAATCATAATGGAAAGAGGAATACCGAGAAGAAGATTACAGGGAAGAAGGCTAGAAAGCTCAGTAAGAAGAGAGAAAAGATAGAAAAGTTGCAGAATGTTACAGAAGGGACTTTGTAGAAGGAATGTTTTCAAAACTGGAACTTCGTCGGGATATCAGAACAACGCAACATGGAACTTCACCATGGCGAAGCAATATAATTGTTCGAGGCATTATGACTGTTAGACTGACACCCCCAAACGGTTAGAACAGTAGTTATGACCACAAAGCTCGCCATTAGACCATTGGGACCATGCTGCAATGGACATAACTTCATTGATGAATGCCTTTCATCCATTGGAGAGATCCATTACACCGTTGTCTACTTATTCCATCGAATGTTGCATCGAGAACAGTTTTGTGAATTGTATCATATTCAACTCATTGCTACCGCATTGTGTTTATTGAGATCGACACATGTTCTATTGCTTTAAGCACTCATTCATCCACTTGAGTTATTCGATATTGAGCGTGCATGTTGAACAAGCTCAACCCTACAGAGAAACTCATCGAAGAATCTCTAATCAATCTAATGGCTAAGAAAGTAATGTTCGCAGGTATTCAAGCCTCTTCGATGAGAGGAGTGCAAGCCTCCCCATTGACTACTCACGGATCTGGACCATATCGACCTGCAACAAAGAATAGAACCAAGCATTGAGATGACTTGGTGAACGTGAAGTTAATCCTGACTATCCTGCCCGACTACATCCCACCTTTGGTTGGTGCGGTGAGTCGTGACAGTGTCCCAAGAGACTTTGATTACACCATGGTTACTGCGTACCTCCCGAAGGGGATACGTGCAGTTAGAAAACAGGAGGATAAGATCGTGACATTAAAATTCAATGAATTCAACCTAGGGGACCACAAGAACTACAACATGCTCGCTCCTTACAAGTATTTGACCAAGACGAAGGGGAAGAACTTGAAAATAATCCCCCAACCATGGACTATGAACCTAGTGCAGTCCACCCTCTTGAATGTGATGAATATTCCACACTTTGGATGGCACCAGGAGGTTAACGCGTGTGTTAAGCTCCTGCTATCATGTTACCATGGAGGTTATCTATGGATAGATCGATGTGTCATAGTCGATCCAATGTTGATCCATAGGATCACCGGATTGAGCATGTAGGGACCCGACCCACATGACTTCTACCCAGGGAAGGATACAGATCACACATTGGCACAGAGGATTAAAGACACATATGGAGATGTAGAAAAAGGGACACGAGGCTATAGGGTGGCTTCCATTCATAATGGTGCAGTGAAACTCACCTGCCATTTGATTGTAGGAAATCTCATGAGAAAGAACAGACCTACACAGGTCACCGGATTCGTTGTTGACCTCACCAGGAAATGTGTAGAAGGACTCTAGATGAACTGGGCGAAGTACCTGGTCAACCAGCTAGAATTGGATTGCCGCAAAGCTCAGGATTAGGGCTATGAGTTCCACTTTAGCTGGGTCCTAATCCTCATAACATTACTTCTTGAGAGATGATGGAAGGTGTGACCTTCCCGGACATTGAGCCATTCGAACCGCTCACTACGAAGTTCACCATGCTTTGGTACTTGAGTGATATGGGAAAATAGTGGCAGTCGAACACAGTATTACACATGTACTATCTCCAGTTGAAGAGGGATATCAGGGCTATCCCTTGTATGACGTCGAACACCCTGCACTGGTTCATACCTCTCATGAAGTTCCGTGCAAATCGACACTTTATTTATATCATTGCATGTAGACAAGCATAAAGAAGAGATTCAATCATACTATAATCTCACAGAGGAGGAACTCAACGATATAACTAAGGATTGGTCAACAAACCTCCTTGTCCCTGCTGACCCTGCATGAATGTCTTATCCCAAACTAATTGGTAGCTCGAAGGCCACTCACAAAGAACATGACACACCTGGAACCAACAGACAAAAGAAGAATGAACAAGTATGAAACCTGAGCAGTGCATCAGATGAAACTGCTTCAGTATCACCTGGACGAGGAGGTGATGACGAAGTAGATAGAGAAGAGATAAATGGAAAAGAAGATCAATAGAAGTAAGGTGAAGTAACACTGCCTAGGGATCCTGTTGATGAGGCTGATCCCTCGAAGAAAAGAAAGGTTTCCCCCATGAAACCTACGTCAAGGAAGAAATCTAGAGCTAGTAAGACCATGATGCAAACCGTTCTCACGGTTGATGACTTCAAATTCATCATCCCAGCTATAGCAGATGCCTCATAGCATGTGTTGCAGAAACATGAAGCCAAGCAGGAGGAGATGTACGACATAATCGAGGTTGAACTCAAAGGGGTACAACACACCCTTCAATCCATCTGCGCAGTATCCACTGCGCCCCTGCCATCAGAAGCACCAAAGTTAGGAGATGAGCCTACCCAACTCCGAATACTAGATGATGCGATCGAAGCTTGCCTTCGTCGTTCTCAGGAAGAAACAAAAAAGGCAACAGGGGCCCTAAAGCAAGTGCAAAAAGTAGTCATAGAGAAATGTCAAGTTGTGTAGCAGGAGAAGGTTGCTCTCCAAACAAAGTTTGAAGAGAAGAAAGAACAAATCCAGCAAGAGAAAGAGAAGTTTCTCACAGAGCATCTTAGAATCAAAGAAACAATCAGTAGAGCACTTTTCTTTGTGACAGGCTTAGATCAAAAAGAGGAAGAACCAGTAAATAATCAAGTAGCGCAACTTGCGGAAGCTATCCAACAACTTCAACAGAGAATCACAGATCTGGAGCTACGAACAGTGCCCAACACTCCGCAGGATGTACAATATCAAAGAGAAGCAACTTCTTGAAGCGTAGTTGAGAGAATCAATGCCCTCGCCATGGAATGTGAACATCTAAGTGATCGCAGTGCCCAGACTTATGAGCGACTCATTGAGGATCCTGAATTGAAGGTATTGGAGTCACAGCTCCAGGAGGCAAAGCAACAAGAAGAAATAGTACAGGCACAGTTGAAACCCCTATCAACAGTCGAGAGGATGAAGCAATCCCAAGAACAATGCATTGCTCAACAATAGATCCATACCATACAGAGCAAAGTTATGGAAGTGACTCAGAGGCTCCCACCAATCCAATACGAGGCTTGCCAACTATTCACAAAGATTGAAGGCCGAGGAGCAGAATTGGAACAAGTCGTTAGTGCAGTTGAACAATGCTTAGAGGGACCTGTCAACGAAGCAGTTATCCAAGATTTCGTCGAGCATAAGGCCTTGGCACAATAACAGGTCGAAGTAGCTTGAGCCAAGCTTGAGGATTTTGAAGCAGAGCTACCCAAACTAGAGTGACTCGGGACGAGTCACAGGTGAGTGTTGGGGGCCTGTTGGCCCTTGACCAAGTTTTGAGGATCCTTGGTCAAGTTTGACCTACTTTTTGCACTTCGACACACTATAGAAGGAAGAGCGCAAGTCAAAGCGGAGATCACAGGATCTCGACCCCTTTTTAGGGATTTTTTGGTTTTGGGCTTATTTAACGGGTATGGGGATGTTGGCCCATGGGTTTACCCATGTTAGGCTCCTTTTGTAAATTATAAATAAGTAGCTTGGTGATATAAGTAAGAGTGCTAAGTTATTTGTAAGCGAGTGAGCTAAGTGTGAATGGTTGTAAATTCTCTATTCATACTGTGTGTTGAGAACTTGTAGAGCTAAGTGCAAGTGATTGTAAGAAGGCTCTGTGATGTACCAAGCTCAAGGAAGGAGGATCTAGCGAGGTGCATGCAGATATCTTGTCCTATGCGGAGTTGGTTTTATGGCTCTATGCATTGAAAGAAGATAATAAAAGAGAAGCAGAGTTGGTGGACGTAGCCACAGGCTGGGGGTGAACCACGCATATCATGTGTTGTATGCTTTGTGTGATGTATTGATGTGTTTATGTGTTTACTTTCTTAGTGATTTTGCATAGATAAATTATAGATAGATCTGTTGATGTTTTTTTCTTAATAATATGAATAAGTGCTAGATCTAACCCATGTGAATGTGCTTAGTGCTCGATGATACTATATCTAGGTGAATACTGCAGTGCTTTGTGATTAGGTTTTTTACTGTGAAGTAGATACTGGTTAAATACTGATGAATTGTAACTGCTAAGTTCTTTGATATAATATGGTAATCATAGATCCCTGTCCCATCTAAGGCTACAAACACTGGAGTCCTGCAACCACCCCTGCCTCTACCTCGGTTGAGACTTCATTTGCTTCACAGGTGTTTCCAAAAGGGCTGGTAGTTAGGGTTTTGCTGGTGCACTCTTGGGAATTGAACCCTAGGTCTGCCCCTGTGCCAACAATACTACTGCCTTCTAAATACATGTATCCCCTTCGGGAGGTACACAGTAACTAGGGTGTAATCAAAATCCCTTCGGACACTGTCACGACTCACCGTGCCAGCCAAAGGCGGGATGTAGTTGGGCAGGATAGTCCGGTTGGATAGTCGGGATTAACTTCATGTTCGTGAATTCATCTCGATTTTTGGTTCTCTTCTCTGATGTAGATCGGGATGGTCCGGATCCGCGATCATTCGATGGAGAGGCTTTCACTCCTCTTGTTGACGAGACTTGAATACTTGTAGACATTACTTTCTCAGAAATTAGATCGATTAGAACTTCTTCGACACACTTTTCAGTCGCGCTGAGTTCGTCTGACATACATGCTCAAGAACAGATAACTTAGATTGATGATTGGGTGCTCAAAGCAATATAACTGGTGTCGATCTTAGTAAACATAGTGCGGTAGCAATGAGTTGGCCTTGATACAATTCACAAAAGTGTTCTCGGTGCAACAATTGATGGAATAAGTAGACAATGATGTAACGGGTCTTCTCCAATAGACAAGAGGCCTTCATCATTGTGGTTCTGTCCATTGTGGTGCGGTCCCAATGGTCAGAAGATGAGATTTCTGGTCATAAATGTTGTTCTAACCATTTGGGGGTGTCAGCCTAATGGTCATATTGCTTCGCTATGGCAAAGTGCCATGTTGCACTGTTTTGATATCCCTGTGAAGTTCCAGTTTTGTAAATATTCCTTCTGCGAAGTCCCCTCTGGAACATTCTGCAACTTTTCTCTCTTCTTACTAAGCTTTCTGGGCTTCTTCCCTGTGTTCTTCATCTTAGTATTCCTCTTTCCATTCTGAATCTTATCTCCTTTTGGAATAGTAAATTCACGCTGTTGAGATTCTTTCATAGGGTTCAAGGGAAATATTTCTTCTCTGTTTGGGGTAGGTGCTCCACTCTTCTGTGAGACTTCTTGTATTCTTTCAACTTTGACATCCAAGTTTCTAGTTCTAAACAACTTCAATATGTTCTCCTGTTCTTCAATCAAGTGTGTTATCCTCCTAGTCATGAAATCTTTTAATTCTTTCTTTTTTTGTTCTAAGACTTCCTCTTCTTTTCTTCTGGCCTCATCCTTCTCAATCCATGTTTTTCCTAGTAACAGAGAAAATGGGGTGCTACTCTTAATAAATTTAACAACCTCAAAATCTTCTTCTGTCGAAGTTCCATGAGCACTCATAGACATCTGGGTGAGTCTTCCACATAGGGTTATCAACTTTCCTCTGAATAATCCTATTCCTCCCAATGAAGGAATCATAACAGGATTTCCTAAAATTTCCCAAGTTCTTTCTGTCATGATTTTCACCTGTGTTTCTTCATCCAAAACATAGTCAATGTCAAAGTCTCCTATTCTTGTTTATATGCACTCTTTTTCTTTGAAGATCTCTGGTAAGTTGATATTTTTCTGAGCATTCAGGGTTTCTTTCATTTGTAGCAATACATTCTCTGATTCTTTCTGGGGTTCTTCCATGGTCTTAGTTTCTTGATCTTCCTTGGGGTTTTCTTGTCTCATATTCATTCTTTCAACCTTAGTAATCATTCTAGGGAAATCCAAAACTTCATGGTCCATAGATTTACAACAAAGACAACTAGGTCTTCTACCAGGGCATTCCTTAGCAAGATGTCCTGATCTTCTACAACTATAGAGAAGAGTTACTCCTCTCTTTCTTTTGAACAATCCCCAACCTTTCCTGTGCTGTGCACTAGGGTCACAATAACTAACCTGCAAAAAATTATTTCTAGGACCCTACATCCATTTGTTAGTCCAAACATTCTTTCTATGCATAGGAATAACATATCTTTCATCATTTCTATCAGATCTACTCATATCAAATCTTCTTTCTTCTAGTGTTCCCTAGTTTTCAGGTTAGGACAAAATTTATCAAACATACCTAGATTCATACTTTCGAAATAAAAATTTCCACTTATCTTACCTTTTCAATGAAAACTTTTCATTGTTCTTACCTTTATTAGAGCACAAAGCTTTAATATCTTACCTCTTTTCTTCATATCTGACTTCTCTTCTTAGCATGGAGCTTTACAGGTCAAGTAAAATACTGTGCACTAGGGAAACAGATCTACGGACGTAGCTTATATTTTTCTTTACTTCAGTTCCTAGCAATCATAGTTTCAGGTCCTAGAAGCGGAACCATTTGTTGGCACAGGGGGAGACCCAGGGTTCAACACTCAAGAGCGCACTAACAAAACCCTAACTACCATCCCTTTCGGCAACACCTGCGAAGAAAATGAAGTCTCACCCTAGGTAGAGGAAGGGGTGGTTGCAGGACTCCAGTGTCTACAACCTTAGCTGGGACACAGATCTGTGATTACAATATTCTATCAAATCACTTAGCAGTTACAGTTTATTAGTATTTTACTAGTATCTACTTCGCAGTTAAAACCCTAATCACAGAGCATCGTAGTATCCACCCATATCTAGTATATTCAAGCACTAAGCACATTCACATAAGTTAGATCTAGCACTCATTCATATTATTAAGCACAAAACATCAACATACATATCTATGATTTATCTAGGCCAAGCACTAAGAAAGTAAACACATAAACACATCAATACATCACACAAAGCATAACAACATAGGATATACGTGGTTCACCCCCAGCCTGGGGCTACGCCCACCAACTCTTCTTATCTTTTATTATCTTCTGTCAATCTTCTACATGCATAGAGCCACAAGATCCTACTCCACTTAGTACAAGAGATCTGTGCATCTCACCAGATCCTCCTTCCTCGATTTAGGTTACAACACAAAGCTTCTACTCAATTCCTTACAGTCACTCGCACTTAGCCTTAAAAGTATCACACAACATGCACAAATCATGTACAAATATCACCTACACTTAGCACTTGGTATCACACACTTTGCACACTTGCACTTAGCATCACATATGTTCAACAACACAAGTATTCCAACTGAGGACGAACACCTTCAGTAACCACTCACATAACCAGATCAAAGATAAACACACCGATGTTTTCATGTGGTAAAACCCCTACAGGGAAATATCCATGGCCCCAGCCAATGCGGCCACTTGGAGCAGTTTATTAATGCAAAGAAAAAGATTACAAAGAGATTTTACAAGAGAGTTTGTCACAATCATTCATCGGCAAATGACCCTCCATGCTCTTTAAATAGAGATCATGGACCAATCGGGTGTTAAGCCATGGATCAATGGCCATTAAGATCAAGGAGAGTATGAACCGTCAGATCACTCTATGTCAGGAAGATATCATGAACATCGGATTTCCTAACTACAAATGCATACTAATGCATACTAAAGAAACACACTAGAAAACACACTTTTACCTAACGACACAATAGACCAAGTAGATCTTACTAAATCCTAAGTGTCTAAATATCCTAACATCCCCCCTTAAGAACAACTTGGGATAGGATTGAACGATTTACAATAGTGACACAATAGGAGAAGGAATGAGGCATTATAGCCTATCCCCCCTTAATGACAACTTCCTGAACTCCTTACATAGATCAAAGTTTGGAAAACTTCGCTTCTATAAGAGACTTTGTGAAAATGTCTGCAACTTGATCTTCTGTAGGAAAAAGAGCACTTCAATAACTTGATCACGAATGAGCTTTCTGATGAAGTGCATGTGTAGCTCAATGTGTTTTCTACATTGATGTTGAACTAGGTCTTTGGTGATCTTGATGGCACTCTGATTTTCACACCAAAGGCTAGTTGGATGCCGGTGCTGGTATCCAAACTCTGAAAGGATCTGTTGAAGCCACAAGGCTTCCTAACTTGCATTTACCATTGATCGGTACTCTACTTCTGTTGAAGAAATTGCAATAGCCTGTTGTTTCTTACAGGCCCAAGTGACAGGTCCTGAACCAAAGCTAAAAACATAACCTGCAGTAGACTTCCGATCATTAGGGTCGCTGGCCCAATCCGAATCAGTGAAACCAACCAATAAAGGAGTCCCCCCTGAACTATAATGTATCCTGAATTGAACTATACCATGAACATAGCGAAGTATCATTTTAGCTTCTTTCTAATGGCTTTCATCGGGTGTTTGCATATATCGAGAAACAATACCAACATCAAAGGAAAGATCAGGACGGGTATGAGTCAAGTATAAGAGGCTACCAACTAATTGACGGTATAGGGTGGCATCAACTTCATGAGAATTACAAGTGGCAGAAAGCTTGACTCTAGACTGGAAGGGAGAAGTATTTGGTTTACAATCGTCCATGTGAAAGTGACGAAGAAGTTCACAAGCATACTTAGACTAGGAAAGAAAAATTCCTTCATTGGTTTGCAAAACTTGGAGGCCAAGGAAATAGTGCAAAAAGCCTAAGTCTGTCATTTCAAATTTCTTCTTAAGGCTGGTTTTCACATGGTTTAAAAGTTTTGAGTCACTACCAGTAAGGATAAGGTCATCAACGTAAAGGACAAGGATTATGAGATGGCTTCCTACTTTATTGGTATAGACATTACGATCATAATGGCATCTAGAGAATCCAGTGGCAATAATAAAGATATCCATTTTGGCATACCAAGCTCGGGGAGCTTGCTTGAGACCATAAAGAGATTTCTTGAGGCAAAAAACAAGGCTAGAGTCATTCTGGACATAGCCAGGAGGTTGTTCCATGTAGATTTCTTCTTGCAAATATTCATGCAAGAAGGTGGATTTAACATCCATCTGATGGACCTCCCATTTATGTGAGGAAGCAAGGGCAAGAATAAGGCAGATGGAATTCATTTTTTCTACAGGGGAAAATGTTTCATTATAGTCAATTCCTTCAACTTGGGAAAATCCTTTGGCAACTAACCAAGCCTTGTGTCTTTCAACACTTCCATCTGATGAATACTTAGTTCTGTAGACCAATTTTCATCTAAAAAGTTTTCTTCCTTTTGGAAGAGGTACAAGATCCCAAGTATCATTTTCCATTAAAGAACAATACTCTTCATTCATTGTTGTATCCCAATCTGGATGACCTGAAGCTTCTGCAAATGTCTCTAGATCACGAGTTTCTGAAACTTGAGACAAAAGAGAAGAGGCTCACTGGAACTGTGAACGTGTACGACGATGATCTGAAGGATCACCGACAAGATCACCAACTGCTTCTCGTGTTGAACGGACCCATCTATGAAGTGGTGGAGCTGGTGTTGGTTCAGGTTCAAAGGACTCATATGGAGGAGGGTGAGTAGGCAGAGGTGGATTTTCATCCTCACTGTCATCATCTGAAGAAGAAACTAGATCATAAGAAGACACAAACGCCGAAGATGGCTCGCAGGCCGAAGAAGGCACAATCGTCGAATTAGACTCGCAGGCCAAGAGATTTTCATCAAATTTAACATCTTTTCTAATAATAAATTCATTACAATGTGATTGAAGAAGTCTGTAACCTTTGACATCTTCAGAATAACCAACAAATATAGACTTCTCACTTTTAGGCTGCAATGCTTTCCTTTTCTCATTAGGAATGTGAGCCCATGCTATACTTCCAAACACACGGAAGTGACTTACATCTGGTTTAATTTTAGTCCAAGCTTCTTCCATTGTTATATTTTTAAGAGCCTTTGTGGGAGTGCGATTTACTATGTAATTTGCACAGTTGATGGCTTCTGCCCAATACTTTAGACTTAATCCCTTAGATTGGATCATACAATCAACCATTTCTTTTAATGTGCAGTTCTTTCTCTCAGCAACACCATTTTGTTGTGGTGTATATGGAACAGTGTGTTGCATTTGGATTCCTTGTGTAGTGTAGTAGCTTGTAAAATTATTGTTCACATATTTGCCTCCATTATCTGTTCTTAACCTTTGAATTTGATGTTCAAATTTCTTTTCTACAAGGGCCTTGTAGGCCAAAAACTTGTCAAAAAATTCACTCTTGAGTTTTAAGAAGTAAACCCAAGTACGTTTGGAAAAGTCATCAATGAAAGTTAAGAAATACTTGCACCTAAAAAAACAAGGAGAAGAAGGTGGACCACACAAATCATGTCGAACAAGCTGCAAAGGACCCAAGGTGTGCCAAGAGGCACATTTGTCAAAACTATCCCGATGATGTTTTCTGAGAACACAATCGGCACAAACACCATCTCTACATGAAACAAGAGGAACACCAATCACCATATGTTGATTACATAGTTGCTTGAATGAGCGATAGTTTAGATGACCAAGCCGCTCATGCCAAAGTTTTCCCAAGTCATCGCTATGAGAAACAAAAACTGATGAAAAAGCTGATGACCCAAAGTTGTCAAACTTGTACAACCTGGTAATATCATCAACAATTCCAGTTGCAAGAACATTCTTAGGATATTTTAGATCCTTGATTACAACTTGGTGAGGTGAAAACTCGACGGTTTTACCTTCACCTGAATGAGTGATTTGATATACTGATAGAAGGTTGCAAGAAAGGCTTGGAACACATAATAACCTTAGGCTTGGAACACATAATACATCATTGAAATGACCATTATCTACATGAATTGTTCCAGATCCTACAACACTAAGAGATCTATCATCACCAACAAATATTTTCTTGGTGTTACACTCATTTAGAGCAAAAAATATGGCTTTATCCTTAGCAATATGATAAGATTCTCCTAAATCAATAAGCCACTCATCATCAGAAGAAGTAGTAGTAGAATTTGAATTGAAGGAGAAACCAGAAGCTGAAAGTGCATGTCCGTGAGAAGAAGAAGTAGAATGAATACTGATGTTGTGCTTCTTCATCGCTGCTTCTAACGCTGCCATCTTCTTGAAACATTTGGACTCATCATGACCATATTTATCACAAAAGTTGCAATGTTTGTTAGTATTCTTACTTTTATATTTTTCTCCTTTGTCACCAGTAGGAGCTGAATCTATCTGAGTCGGTTTGGGACCCTTATGTCGTTTGTTGTTGTAGCGAGGATGTTACTTCTTGGGATACTTGGGTTTATCTTTCTGCTAGGAAACTAAGGCTTTGTTGGAGGGACCTGCAGTGTTGATCACTCCAAATTGTACAATCTTATCTTCCTCTCGAATCAAAGAAGCACAAAAGGACTCAAGAGTGGGTGTTTCATAAGCTTCTTCCCCTAGAGCCTCTCTCATGTCATAAAAGGTAGATACAAACACAGAATATGCACTACCTAGCTTATAAAGAATAAGATAGATGCAATGCCCTTCCTCCATCTTTATCTTACATTATTCACATAAAATTCTGAGTGTTTTAAACCTAGATAGATAGTCTCCAAGGCAAGAAAAATCATTTGTACTTAAGGTCAGTATTTGATTTTCTAACTGTTGTGCTCGAATAATATTGAGTTTACCAAACACAGATTCAATCGTGTTCCAAGCTTCTTTGGGGTCATCAATATCTTGAAGGTGGTACCTTAAATCGAGAGAGATGGAAATTTCGATTAGTCCACGTGCTTTGTCATTCCTATTATCCCACTTGGGTTTCTTATCAGCATCAGTGGGTGCTTTTTCCTTTCCCAAGGTAATCTAGTACAAGCCTTTACTTCTTAATAAATATTCCATATGAGATTTCCATTGGTAGTAGCTGGTGCTGGTAAGAAAGACAATACTTGTAGAAGCCATATTAAATATGCAGATAATGTGAATTTAAAAATTGAAACCGATGATATGGATGGAAAGAGCTCGAAAATTTATGCGGTTTTATAAAAAATGACACTAAAAACGGACTTCCGATGTTAGAGTTATGCCCTTTTAAAAAAAGGCACAATCGGTAACCAAATGACCACGTGATTGTGTAAGCTGCTTTATGAAGTGACCCACTTTTATAAAGAGAAGTGGGGATCTATTTTACAATGAAGTTACTTTATAACAGAAAAGTTGCATGCCAAATAAATAACTCTAAAATAAAATATTAAAGCTACTTATAGTGATTCACTTTTATACTTGAAGTGAAATACACTTTACAATTTTAGCATGAACTTTTTCAAAAAAGGTAACAAAAGAGAGACTTGAATTCAAGACCTCTTACTTAATAAGGCAAATTTTAACCAAATGATCTAGAAAAACATATTATAATGTTCATAAGGAGGATTGGGGTTGTTGTTGTTGTGGTAGACGACCTTGGAGAGCATGCTAAAAAAAACCTCTTTTCACACAAGAAAAAAATTTCGCTTCTCGATGACAACAAGGGTTAGATTTCGGTTAGCTTACCTGGAAGATGCACATTTTCCTACATGTTTCTGATTTTTCGATATCGCACAGGGTGCGGGTAAAATAGAATACATAGATCTAAAAGAGTAGCAACCTGGAAATAAATAAAACAAAACCGAAATAAAACCAAAATACTACTCTGCAAAAAAAAAAAGCGTATTCAAGCTTTATACCTCCGGATCGGATCGTAATGGCTGTATCTTGGGCAAACGGAAACCTTTTCGAGTGAAACAAAAAGTGTTCCTAACTAAAATGGGTGCTCCAGATGCAATGGAATAGTCCTCTCAGCTTAGAAATGTACATAAATGACATAAAGTGGATATTAGGCAACTTAGCTTCACGATCTAGATCTTCAACATAAGCGGGTCTTCAAACAGGCTCTAATACCATGTTCGACAACACAACTATTCCAACAGAGGAAGAACACTTTCAAAAACCACTCACATAACCAGATAAAAGATCAACGCACTGATGTTTTCATGTGGTAAAACCCCGACGGGGAAACATCCATGGCCCCAGCCAACGCGACCACTTGGAGCAGTTTATTAATGCAAAGAAAAAGATTATAGATACATTTTACAAGAGATTTTCTCACAATCGATCATCCACAAATGAACCTCCATGCTCTTTAAATAGATATCATGGACCAATCGGGTGTTAAGCCATGGATCAATGGCCATTAAGATCGATGAGAGTATGAACCATCGGATCAGTCTATGTCGGGAACATATCATGACCGTCGGATTTCCTAAGTACAAATGCATACTAATGCATACTAAAGAAACACACTAGAAAAAACACTTTTACCTAATGACAAAATAGACCAAGTAGATCTTACTAACTCCTAAGTGTCTAAATATCCTAACAACATACACTTACTACTTACATCACCTAGATTTCTATTAATACGTTACAAAATGGGCCTAAACATGGGTAAACCCATAGGCCACATCCCCATACCCGTTACATAATCCCAAAACCCAAAACTCCCTAAACAAGGGGCCAAGATCCTACGATCTCCGCTTGGACTTGTGCTCCACCTTTGACAGCCTGTCGAAGTCCCAAAATAGGTCAAACATGACCAAGGATCCTCAAAACTTGGTCAAGGGCCAACAATTCATATATGGAAACTTCTCTCAGGATTCATCCTATGGCACCTATGGAAGGAAAGGAACCAATGCATATTTTGATCCACCCATCTTGAATGGAAAATAATATGGAGAAAAGTTCAAAACAATATCAAAGAAACCATTCATCTGTAAAGATGGACAGAGGAAGATATGGTTTGTCCAGATAATGAGAAGGAAATCCTTCTCCAATGGGATATGGATCTCTCTATTTCCACTTCCCTTTGCCCCTTGCATCCGTCGACCTTTAGGAGCCCTGCCTTCTGGTCGCCTCCTATGCCTAAATTCATTAAAATTAACTTCGATGGTGCTTCCAAGGGAAACCACGGTCCAGTCGGATTTGGCGTGGTATTCAGAAATTGCAATGGAACCATTCTCTGCATCATGGCTGGAAACATCGATCATGGCACCAATAATTCAACAGAGCTTTGGGGTATCATCAATGGCCTTCCGAAATCCCTCTCTTTGGGGTTCACTAGATTGATTGTCAAAGGTGATTCTCAAATCATCCTCAATCTGTTATACAAAATTCTCAATGGCTCTGGTCCGAATAAAATATCCCAGTGTTTGCGCCTCACCAGTGGGTGTTATTAGGCTAATTGTTAAGTGTGGACACAAATCAATCTCCCTATCTTCACTACAAAACTAGAACAAAAAATGGCAATACACTACTCTGTCCTTAGATTTGATTATCAAATGAGAAATGGATCTAGAACAAACCTTTTAAATATCAAAGATCCAAATTCGCCAATGCAATCCAAGCTCCTTCACGAGGCTTATGGAGAAATATCTATAAAGAAACACAAGCCAAACAAAACAAGAACAACAGAGTCTATTTGATATGAAACTATGTACATGATCAAGGAATCATACAATATGAACAAATAACATTCATATAGGAAAGAAAAATATATCTGTATTAAATAATGTGGAAGAAAGATACAACCACATGCCTTGATGTTGTCAGGTTCCTTCCAACAATTCCTTTCTTCCCACACACTTTTTCTCCACAGATTCTGAGACTATGGATATGAAATTCACTCACAATCTATCTTGACAAAGCAAATCTCAAAGCCAACATCCAAGCTCCAAAAACTCTAAGCTACAAAACAACTCAAACACCCATCAAGCTAAATTTCTCCATGAGAGCTCCTCTCCTTTTATAAGATGAAGAGGATAAGGTGAGGAGGTTAGGATGATCCCACTAAATCATGAAAGTGAGTAATATCCAAACCGTTTGGAGGCCACCTCACCATAGAAGCTTCTCCTTCTAGAAGCATCGAGAAGATGCTCATTTTTCCATGTACGAAAATCATCACACCCTAGCCATAAGGCATCCTACGGAGATGTCGCAGACCAGTTTTAAGGAAAAGGGTGGCGATCAGGCATTGCCACACCTTGTGTATAGTGAAACATGCAACGATATTCCTTAATAGGTTTTTTACAAAGGAAAATACAAATTCTTCTCTCAGACAAAGTTGTTCTCCCTTCTTTCTTCAGGAATTTAGGCCACTGACCCCTCTGAAGGCAACATATAGGTTTACATAATTAACGGTCATAAATTTGACAAAAATAATGTGTAACAGAGCCCCCCAAAGTATGAAGTTAAAACATAGTGATAGCTGAAATACTTTGTCGAGTGTGTGTAGGGAACAATGGACACCTAGGTTGGAAACCTACCAACAAACAAGGAAATACAATACAATAATATATCATCACTGAGGTAGGCATTCCCATACTCAGAATACAA
The DNA here is from genome assembly GCA_009831015.1 of Picea engelmannii. Lineage (NCBI taxonomy): Eukaryota > Viridiplantae > Streptophyta > Pinopsida > Pinales > Pinaceae > Picea > Picea engelmannii. Next base: position 857,377 of record ML783534.1, on the reverse strand, counting down.
ATGACTCAAAGCATAAATTCTGACATAAAATGATCCATGTCAAGTAAGACAGGTCATGGCCACCAAACATACACTGTGGATCCATGCTAATATGACTCAAATCTGAACATATCCACCAAAAATACTTTGTGGATCTATGTGTTAAAGACTCAAATTTGAACATAGCCATGAGACATACACTGTGGATTTATGCAATAGTACAATATGAATATACTCCAACGCAACTTGAATCTATTAGAAAATATCCAGGGTCTTCATCTCCACCACTCTATAGTACGAATCAAACCATGCGAATACATGTGCTGAAGTCGAACATGGTAGAAACCACTTGATTATCGATCATTAGTGTATACCCTTAACAAGTGTGAGGGAAATCAACATTAATTTCAATGACTCCCAAGGTACACCAGTACAATCCAATGAATGTGAATTAATGAGATGAAGTCGAAAACTCAGTGGAATCTTCCGATTAGGGTTCAATAATAAAAACCCACTGTCGAAAGCGAGGAAACCTGCCATTGAGGCATGCAAGTTCCAAGGTACCAATTAGTTTCTAAGTCTAATTCTTGGATAATGAGTTGGAGTCGACAGGAAAAGACTCGTAACAAGAGGGCCTTAATGTATCCCCCATCAATGACATGAAACATGTAACAAGATTTGAAGTAGATCAAAGTAACAAATGGTTCATCACTGACTCAAGGATGGCCAACACAATATAAGGATTAAGGACTACAGAAATGGCTGACGCAATAAAAGGATCTTTGGGTTGAACTTTTCTTTGAACATATTGATGACATGACAACTGTCTTGGAAAAAATGACTCAACAACAAGGATCACAGACCAATTTGTGATCTTATAAAGGAGTATGATCAAGAGACAAGTGGATTTTCCAACCTAGAAATAAAGCGAGTGAAGGGTGTCATGTTCAAAGGCGACTCTTCCATGGAATACAGGTTTAGACACGTTTCTTTCCCAATTCCCCCCCCACCATTTCTGGTGAGTACCTCTTTATTTTTACACAAGCTTGAGGAGAATAACATATGCTTGAAATGTAAGCTCATCCTTTGTATGAGTCCCTCGAAGTATGTTTAATGAACCCTAGGAAGGAGTGGTTCAGTCCCATATGGGTCTTTCAATGTGTGTTTAATGAGTTCAAAGAAATAAAACTCAGGGGTTTTTCATTTTTAGAGAGTCTAAAAAATGCTTAAAGAGAACTCCATAAGTTATTTTTTCGTAAGTTAGTCTGACGAGACCGAAAAAGAGATAACCTACCGCTCATCAGATGGTTTCTTCAAATACTTTTATGAGTGTGAAAACAACAAGATCCCTCGGAAATCTTTTCATGTTTAGAGAGTCTGAAAAGATCTTAGAGGGAACTCTAGGGGGTTCGTTGTTTGTATGAACTTTACAAGTCTGAAAAAGTGATAAAATTTTACTCTATTACATTCTCAGGTATTTACAAGCATGGGAAAGAACAAAGTCTAAGCTCGATAACTTATTCTCATGTATTTACGAGCGTGAGAAAGAACAAAGACTAAGCTCGGGATTGTTTTCATTTTTATGCAAGCTTAAATCAAAACAAAACTATGCTTGGGATAGATTTTATTTTTCACAAGCTTAAAACTAAACAAAACTATGCTTGGACCTGGTTTCATTTTTACACAAGCTTGAACCAAAGGAAACTATGCTTGAGGTAGGTGGTTTCATTTTTATCCAAGCTTGAACCATAGAAAACTATGCTTGGATTTCCCAGCGCATAACATAGGGATGGTTGGTGCTTATCCCCTAGCTTAAGAAACTAGCGGCTTAACTTTAACATGAAGTCCAGAGGCTGGAAGAAAATTCCCCACAAGCTTCGTTTCATCCAACTGCAAAGGTGAATGAAATGAAGCTTCAAATAGTAGATGAAGGATTTGACTCAAACAAAGAGGGGGAACAATATGTTTTATTTTTTAATGAGCTTGAAATAGGAACATGAACTATGCTCGAGAATCTAGATTCAATCCCCAGACCTCTGTTCATTTTTTAACGAGCTTGAAACAAAAACATGAACTATGCTCGTAGCCTCTATTTCATTTTTTAACGAGGTTTCCACAGAGACGCAAAACTATCCTCACAACTGGTTTCATTTTTTAATGAGCTTGAAATAAGAAAACCATGCTCGTATGGTGACCATTGTTTTCCCCAGTATGGTCGCCAATTTTGTTATCGGACTAATTTTTAAGTGCGAACACAAATCAATCCCCCTAGCTTCACTATGAAACTACAACAAAACAATACAATTAACTACTGTTTCCTTAGATTCAATTATCAAATGAGAAATGGATCTAGAAAATACCTTTTAAATATCAAAGATCTGAATTTGCCAATGCAATCCAAGCTCCCTCACGAGGCCTATGGAGAAATATCTACAAAGAAACACAAGCCAACAAAGACAAGAACAACATAGTCTATTTGATATGAAACTATGTATGTGATCAAGGAATCATACAATATGAACAAATAACATTCATAAAGGAAATAAAAGTATATATGTATTAAATAATGTGGAATAAAGATTCAACCAGATGCCTTGATGTTGTTAGGTTACTTCCAACAGTTCCTTGCTTCCCACACACTTCTTCTCCACAGATTCTGAGACTACAGATATGAAAGTCACTCACAATATATCTTGACAAAGTAAATCTCAAAGCAAACATACAAGCTCCAAAATTTCCAAGCTACAAAACAACTCAAACCCCCATCAAGCTAAATTTCTCCCTGAGAGCTCCTCTCCTTTTATAAGCTGAAGAGGATAAGGTGAGGAGGTTAGGATGATCCCACTAAATCATGAAAGCGAGTAAGATCCAAATTGTTCATATGCCACATCACCATAGAAGTTTCTCCTTCTAGAAGCATCGAGAAGATGCTCGTTGTTTCACGTACGAAAAATCATTGCACCCTATCCATAAGGTAGATTGCGGAGACGTCGTTGATCAGTTTCAGGGTAGAGGGCAGTGATCAGACATCATTGCACCCTGTGTATAGTGCAACATGCAATGATCTTCTTTAATAGGCTTTTTACAAAGGAAAATACAACTTCTTCTTTCAGGAAAAGTTCTTCTCCCTTCTTTCTTTAGGAATTCAGGACACTGACCCCTCTTAAGGAAACATATAGGTTTACATCATTAATGGTCATAAGGGTGACGAAAATAATGTGTAAAAACCCTCTTCATGGAACTTCCTCCTTTGAATTTGCTTTTTTTGTCACATCCTTGGTCAGGTTTTCTTATTTCAGTTGGCTTGTGGAAGGGATATCCGCCGGAGTTTTCCTTATGGGATTAGTCCATTGAGGCTCTGTGGATGCCTTTTTGCTCCTGAGCTTGTATTACTTTTGGAATTGCATGATGGCGTTGTGATAGCCTTTTCCAAATTCCTTCGTTTCCCAAGACAATGTGTCATCCGTCTCCAGCATAATGTCGTCATTTTTTATCATGTATTTATCATGTTCCCCTTTCATAAAAAACATGCGCGTGTCCTTGTCGTCACAGAAATGCATTTGATCCTCGAACATCTAATCAAAATATTTGTCCGCATAATTGTTTTGGAAAGGGGGCCTTATTTTTTGGTCACCCTGTTCTCTCTGTTCCCTTTGCTTGATCTTTTGGACCATACCTCTTCCGGGGTTCTGATTCTTGGGCTAGGGATCGTTTTGTTCTTTGGAGGCGAGTTTTCTTCCCAGGGATATTATTTCCATCGGTTTCTCCATTGTCTTCATCATCAAGTTGAACCTGTCCTCTAAGGGTCGAGAGGTTGATGGATGTGCATCTCCTTGGGGTTTCCTACCGCCTCTATTGAAGTTTTGTTTTATCTTTCCCGGCTCCATCATGTTTACCTCGACTTCAATTGCGTCGCTCATCATAGTGTTTAAATTTGCTGATCTTCTATCCCATAACAACAAGGTGAAATCACTCTCAAAGGAGTCGATGTATCGCAGTTGTGAAGCCCCAGGAGGCGGTTGGACTTCGGCAGGAATCAAATTGTAAACCCTCATGAAATGGGTCGAGAACTCTTGCAACGTCTCATTTGGTTCCATTTTCATATTGTTATACTTTGTCAACAGATGAAAAGGATTGTTTTTGTCTCCCCATCTGGTAATGAAAGACATTTCAAATGCAACGATGTCTTTAATGCTTACTGTTAGGAGGGATTTGAGCCACTTTCTTACCTCCCCCAAAAGACTCTGCGTGAACAACCTCATTTTCACATCTGTATAGTCCACCTCTTCTAGGTCGATGAAATTGTTGAACCAATCCAGATGATTTTGGGCTGAAACGTTTCCTTCAACATCATAGAGCTTGATCCTCCAGCTGTAATTATGTGGAAAATCATGCAGTTGGGCAAGCAGAACAAGGGAGGCGAACCTGGAATCCATTAATCTAGGTGGTTCAGGATTTGGGGGATGTTATGAGCGGTATTTGCAGTTTGTGGGATTAGAGATCGAAACCTTTCCTTGTCAAAAACTGTATGGTCCAAGCTAGTTTGTGATTTAGACCCGAACAAAGTCTGTTCGAACAAAGTGTCAAACTTGAGGTCGTCAATGCTTTGAGCCCCGTCTTTGGGAAAGGATATATTTTTTTCTAAGTAATAGAATGGGTCTTGCGCCTGCTCCCTTACCCTGCGAGAAAGTATCTCAGGACCCTACACAGGCTCTACAGGGTTGGGGTCAGGATTGACTCTGGTATAAATTGTCTTTGGAGCCAAGTTTTCTGAATGGCGCTACTACGTGGCACTAGTATTTTTCACTGGAGTCCCCAGGGTAAAGGTTTCATCCAATACATACGTTTTCCCCATTGTTACCCTTAGGGGTCAAAACTATAGCTTTAGTCGTTCTCCCAGAGAAAATTTATTCAATTTCATCCCCGACAATGATGTCATAATGTTAGCACTCCGTAAACTTTGTTCGGCTGAGAAAACGAATGACATAGGCAACCTACAAACCAACTTGAGGCCCGAAACTAGCCTTTCGAACCTGGAGAGGGCTCTATCTCGAGACTTCGTCTCTATACATGATATAAATTTAAACTTTGGGCTAGATTTAACACTTTTAAACAATATTTTATGGTTCTATTGGTGAAACAAAGAAAGACCTTGGGATATGGAGTCGATTTTAGGAAACGACAGAAACAAATGATTCAGTGACAGAACTCGAGAGATTAAAGGATAAATGAGAAATAGTCTTCAGTTAAAAATCATTGTGTGTGGAGAAGGAAAAACACATGAAGCAACTCAGAGCATCGCTGGGGATGAATTCGGAGTTAACTTAGAATAAATATGGTTTGTCTAAATGGCGTGAATCTAGAGCACTATGCGGTGAATTCTAGATTCAAAATTATGTTTTGATTCAGAAAAAGATTATAGACATGAATATAAAGAACACAGGAAATCACATACGCAAAGAAAGAATACAATACATCGGACTGCCACCATTAGAATCTTTTCATCAAAGCTTCAAGAATTTTTCATTAAGTTTTAATCGGATCAAAAAACTATAATCAATAGTCATTGTCTACAGTGTTTTTCCATCCAATCTGGCTTACATTGAAAGGATGGAATATATAGACAAGGGTGTGCCACTTGGGCTACCCATCATTCTAACTACTATCCATATAAACTAGGTTTCGACAATATCATGTCAGATGGCTCTTCGAATGACCTTTTGCTAAAAAGAGAACTGACTGCAATCGACAACATCGTAGTCACTTGTCTTTGTCGCGATGTTTCAGTCATCAACAAGATCTCATCATTAGAAGATGATGTGTCGATGCTTTCCTCTGACAGGGCATCTAGATGATCAAGTGTTTTGTCAGACTCCTTCCACACATTGTAACGGTCATTATCTCTACCACGCGATTGTTTGCGGATGCGTGCATGTGGTGAGTGACTGCAGACTATTGCAAGTGCCTCCAAAATGATGAACCCATCTAGGGAAACAACTGCCTCTTATTCAAACTATCGCACGTCTAACGTACACATGTCCTTTTCCATGAGATTCAATCATTGTGCATCGTATATTTTCCATGTGGGTATCTATTAGAGTCTTAGTCTACGCCACGTTTGAGGAGAAAAAAATGGGGCCGATCAATCATGCTTCTGGTCTCATTTTCATTTTGGATACTCGAAGATTTCTCCTGAGAGATCAGTTTTTCCTTTTCAGGTTCATCACTTGCCTTTGCAGAACCGTGTTCCCTTTCAACTTCTTCTGTACTCTGGCCATAGTTGCGCAGACTTTATCCATGGTCGGTTCACATTCCCTGAAGTGTTTTGCATTCCTTTCCTTTGACACCCTCTGAGTTTTGCGCAGCTGTATGATCATATCTTGTGCTTCCTTGAGCTTCCTCTTTAGCCAAGTCATGCTTCCCTCATGACCTTGTGATGTTGATACTTCGAGGATATTCATTGCTAACTGTTGTCTCAACTCTCTGTTTTCCTGCTATAGCTCAGCAATAGCGAGTTGAACTTTCTTCAGCTGTTGCGACGGCTCATGAACATATCCACTTTCGATGTTTGTCCTCCTCCTTCTACCCCAACTTTCTCATCTTGTGCCTTCGACGGGCTCCAACAAATAGGGCGCATGAGTAACTCTTCAGCGGATGACTTTGCATGGGGCTCACTCCGGGCTCGAGTCTCTCCAGCCTCCTTGTTTTTCCTTGGCCTGCCCCTTCTCCAGGGTATTTGTTGTTTGGGGGACAGGGATTCCAACATCCTTCCTTCCTCCACAACCCTTCCTGCTTCAGCTTCCACATGACACGTTCTTACCCTTTCCAAGGGTAGAGAGGAATATACTTTTGGATCCTTGGGGATTGCTGCTACAAGTAGAAATGAATCCCAGTTATTTCCTAGTCACCTTAAATCCTCCACCAACAGTAATTTAATCAATGCGACGTGTGATATTTTCCTCTTTGGTTGATATGTTTCAAATTGGGCATTGTGTTCCATTTCTTGGAGACTTTGGTGTAAGAAAAAGGGAAGATTTAACGGTCTCCTCCCTGTGAAGTTCATCAACAATCTAATCTGGTGTGGATATATTCTGTCAAACCTTCCTTCAAAGGTGAAATATTTCTTAATTACCTCCATGAGTTTCCGAAAAGGCCCCTACAAATATCTACTTGGAACACCCATTTCGACCTTCCCACCTAAGCAGTCTTGCTTGATGAATTCTTTGTAACACTGTGTGTCCAAAGGCATGCCTTTAACCACCTTTCACTGCATGAAGGGATATTTGTCACTACAGACAGAGTTTCCTCTATCACGCGGAAAGTGACACCTGCAATTACTGTGTGGTACCCATCAAACCTGAGAGTGAAATGCTCTGCTAGTTTCGTGTTGAATCCTTATTGTTTTCTACAAAAGGCCATGCATCCAACCTACTCAAAATATGCCCTAACCTCCGGGTCTTCCTTAACCAATGGGAAGATTTGAGGCTTGGGCCAAGCATTCCTGCCACTTCGTGCACCTTTTCTTATGCTCTGGGATGTTGTCATGGTGCAACATGTATTGGTTCTGTGCGCGATGGGTTTTGTATGGACCAAAGGTGGTAATCGCAATTGACTTGGGCCTGCAAGAAGAATTACAAGCGATGTGTAAACTTGATTGATGAACATAATGCATGTAGAGTGCTCAGAATTTATAATCGAGTAGTTGAGATATGGAAATGTGTTGGGGGACAATGAATTCATGGGGATTGTAGGTTTCAAAGTGAGTTTGAATATTTTCACAGTACATCCATGTGACGGGTACACTTCGGAGTGTGCGAAGTACAACTGATAAGAGCTGCAGGGCATATGTGATACAAGCGCCGTGATTTTTCATTCTCTCTAGCTTCATAATGAGTTGATGATGGTGACTTCGTCCACCAAAGCGACTTCTATTTGACAAATTTCCTTGAATTCAGGCATGTAAGACCTTCTCTTCTGACAAAACCTGACTTTTCGGGAAAATACGTCTACCCCTTACACATGTTTTGGTTCTAACATCCCTTCCTGAATCCAAGGGCCAACCAGCCAATTGCTGACTTCGACCCATTTGCTTTTCGGTACCTGACCTCACATGCTTTGACACACAGAATCTAACTCGCATAAGACTAACTCCAACTGAAAAAATGACATGCTAATAGTATGCATTAGATATTTTGTTAATCTTAATCTCATTTTTTTTAAATACTCAAATCTCATCAAACTCGCGACGACTTTTCTCATCAATGGTATTGATAATTCATCGATGGTGTTGAAACTTCATTGCCTGGGTTCGTTGCAAAGTTTGTCTCTTAGTCGATGATCTAAGGTCGTCTTTCATGTGATGACCTATTTAGGTCATCTTTCATGCGATAACCTCGTTATGTCATCTTTCGTGCGACGAGATATTTAGGTCGTCTTTCGTGCAACGACATATTTCCATCGTCTTTCATGCGACGACCTAAGAAGGTCATCTCCCTCACGATGACAATGATACAACATCCTTATTTCGTCTCGCAGGTGACGATATCCTTAGGTCATCATGATTTCCACAACACATGATACGACATTTGGGGGGTCCAAGATTCGTCACCATCTCCATGATAGAACGTCACGTGCGCAACAAAATTACCGTCACAAAATGACCCAAATTTACTAGTGGTTAGATAGACCTTGTTTGAAAACCAACTTGCTAGCAGGCAAGGTTTGCAAATAAAGTAAGAAATGACTCCATCAAAGTTTCTCTCTAAATAAAGGTTTGAAGGTTGTTCTTTGAATAAAATTTCCGAGATTCTTTGCTACATTAGAGATCAGTCTCATGTCTCCTCGTGCTACAAGTTCCAAGCTCCACACTTCTTTTCTTCCAAAGTTCTTATATCATTGTAGACCATATCATATCTCTTACTTCTCAGAACACTACTACAGATAGAATGGACTTCATAGGTAGGTGCAGGTATGCTTGTTTCTCTTTTATTTAATTGCGATTCATTAAATACTATAGATGTGTATTTGGAAAATTGCATATGCCTACTCTAGTGTTTTCCCCTACCATACTTTATTGTCATTATCAAAATATTTTAGTTTGGAAGGTGGGGTGGGGGGGCATTTTCCATTGCCTTACTTATCATCACTATGCCATCACCACCCTTGTTCCATGTGACTCATGACATCATCCTACTCATGGTCTCATTGCCACAACCTTGTTGAAGAGAATGCTGCTACACGAGACTGATTGTTGCTACACAAGAACCAACAATATAAATTCTTGCTACAGTCACACAAGAACAAGCAGTAAGAAGAAAGAAAAGGAATTGTTGTTGCTCCACAAGAACCAATAACAACTCAAGAAGCAACTGATACACATGAACATGCCAAGATATTGCACATTCAACACTGCTAATCTGACTCATCAATCGGTTGCATGAGGACATGCAAAGGTGCAGGTGTGGGGAAGATAGGTTGACGACCAAAAACAATAATTTTGTGGTAATTTCATGCTTTTATCCATTCACATTTAAAAAATAAAGTGCAGAAATTAAAATGAGCATATCGCATAAACAATACATTTGTTTGCCATGATATTTGGACCATAGAAGCACTTCAATGAGAGGAACAAGGAAAAAAAAATTCAGGTAATTTCAGTACACATTTTTGAAGATAATAAGCACCATCACCTACAACCAATTTGTCATTTTCTCAAAATTTGTGATGTGTGTATTACTGATTTTTGGTATGGAGAAGCAATTAAATGGTAAAAATATTCTCACCAAATTTAAAAAAAAGCGAGTATGTATTTTGAGAGAAAATGGTTTATTGAGTTTGTTGTTACTCTTGCAATAGTTTGTTATTACTCCTGTAGTAGGCTATTTTCTTATATCTTAGGTTTCATGAATTGGATTGGCGCAATTTTTGGAAAATAGAGGCATTAAAAGGTGATAAACACATTCACCAAATAGTCCTCTATTTAGATTGTCATTTGCATGAAATTTCAATTTCTTTGAATCTGCTACAACTCCATTGGAATTGCTAAGAATCACTTGAAGGATGATTTTGAAGAATGCACACATACCGTAGCAGAAGCAACAAATTGCCAAGACAATATAAGCATTGTCACAAAAGAACCAATGTTGGAAATGGAAGGAAATAACACCAACATTGTTACACAAGAACCAATGCTAGCTCTTAAAAGAAGAAAAATCCACGCCATTACACAAGAACCAATAGTGAACTCAAAAGCTGCCCCACAATAACCTGTTGCGGATGTGAGGAAAATGATCAAGGAAAGAAGGTAGATTTCATTAGAATTCTTCTTTTGTTATTATTTTGGCATCCTGTAAGAAATTTCATGCCAGTGGAAAGATAACAAGCAAATATTTCAAGATAAATGGCAAGATGCATTGAAAAATGGATGTTCTTGCATCTTGGTTGTGGGTTGCATGAGGACATGCAACATGCTTAGTGTGGGGCAAATGTTGGGCCTTGGAATTGTCATAATTTTATATCTTCTTTCGCCTACTTTTTATCCCTTATTGCTCACCCATAATCCGTGTTAATGTTTATTAATCCATTTTCATACTTATATGCGGGATTTCGATCCAAGGTATTTTCCATTTGCATTTCTTTAGTATTTGACATAAATTATGGTTAAACATGAGAGAAATATTGTATTTGCATTTATCTTGGAGTTGATATGAAAATACGATGTGTTCAACAGGTTGTTGTGCAAGATGTTCTATCGAAGTATTTCAGTTCCCTCTATTGTAACTCAATTGTTGCAGTTTCCACACTATTGTTGCAATTTCCATGTAGTTTTTGCAACTCCTTATAGTAGTTGTTGCAACTCTGAGCACTATTGTTGCAACTCTAAATAGTGTGACAACTCTCTTGTTGCAACTTTGAACAACGTCGCAACTCATGTTGCTGCAACTCCAAGCACAACTGCTGCAACTCTGAATAGTTCCACAACTCCCGTGTTGCAACTCTAAACAATGCCGCAACTCCCATGTTGCAACTCTGAAAAATGCCACAACTCCCTTGCTGCAACTCTTGGTTGTTGTTACTGCAATTTGCTACTACTCCTACGTCATCAGTATTGTTACTCCTATAACTAAAAATATACAAAGTGGGTCCTTGCGATTTTTCAGATGAGGTATTATTAATTCAATATAAGCTTATCCTCAAAAGATCTCAAAAACCCAGATCGTACTTTTTAAGAAATCATCATTTTACTATTTTTCACTACTTGTCGCTACTTGTTGCTTCTTGCATTTGTTGCTACTCCACGGGACAATTTCGGAAATCCACGGAAAATATTTCTTCAACCACAAAAATCTGCCATGGATTTGAGTAAAAAACAACCATCTTAAGATGAGGAGAGAATCTTGGAACCATTAATGAGATTGGATTGATTAGTTTTGGATTATTAGCAAAGATATTGTAATCATTTATAAGTTGGTTTTTAGTTATTAGAAAATTGTTGTAACCACAAGAGAAAATTTTGGATTTGCATTTATTGTTTGTTATTTTAATTTTAGACAAACTCATATATAAAAGAGAGTGTCTTCTTCATTTTGGAGGGGGACTCTTAGAGCATTGTCCAAATGATGATGGATTAATTCATTATTAATTTCTTTCTTCTCATTTCATAATTTATGTAGCATGTAATTTAGTTAGTTTTGATTTATTCATTTTGCAATTTATTCTTATTTCTTTCTCATTGTTATTATGGTTTATTTTATTCATGTTGTTAATTAGTTTATTTAATTTATTGTCATGTGTGAGTGTGTATTTATTTTAATGCTATAATTTATTTAATTCGATATAACTACTGAGAGTGTTGTGTAGCATAGGTAGCTCTATTATTTTTCATAGTGTATTTAGTTACTGCATTTCAATTAATTCATTTATGGTGTAGATTAGTTGAAACACTTTATCTTTTAGTTCGATTTATTTATGCAAGTGTGTGAACCTTTCCTTTTCAGCAATTTACCTTATGTCAAGTAGATTACATTTATTTTATGTCAATTAGATTAGATTTCAATTCCGCAAGGGTGATGTAGAATTCAATATCCCTGTGTATTGTGTGCTTATGTCTATCCCCGAAGGTGGTGAAGTAGGGGAATGACATGATCCACCATACCAATCCCCATAGGTGGTTGAAATAAGGGCATTGAGTATCCCACCACTTCGTTAGTGAATTACTTTCATGTCAGCGTGCTTTCCATTTCAACAAGTGTGGTTGATTTCATTTCTGCAAGAATGCTTTTCATTTCAACAAGTGTGGTAAGAGTGGTTTGATTTACATTAATGCAATTCATGTTAGATGACCAATGGTAGAATGGAAATAATAACCTGCATATACTTTGCATCCTAACTTTGAAACAAACAGACACACCCTAGATTGATAATTAATGGATTGGAATTTGATTGTTTTCATAAGCAATTAATTTTCCCAACAAAAACTACATAGGCATCATCGCAAGCATATGTAGTATTTATTACTCAATACTTGCATTTTTCATGAACCTCTATCATGCAATAATTCTTTTCCAAAATCGACCTTGTTTTGGAAAACTCTCATTTTAAGTAGTTACATGGTTCATGGAATTCAATTCCACTTTTTCATTCAACTTTATGAAACAAATTGTTGATTCTTTGGAGAACCTAAAACCCTTTTCATTTTTCCCTCGATGTTACCTTTCCAATGGTTGTACTCATGAATTTTTATGATTTCCGAGCTAAAAGTTATGGCTCTCTGAATTTTGTCATTTTTACTCAAATGTGCACTATTCTAACTAGTGAATTCTAGCTAAGAGACCATTTTCTTCCATCTGTAATGAAAAATATATGAAGAATCATATATATATTTTTTATATATAGGGGAATATAGGATTTATGATTGGAAATACACACCAACCTTTGAATTCATAATTCGATGCTCTAAGCAAATTCTACACAAATTTGAAATTGATGACTTTGCGCTTTTACATTTTCTCCAGGCTTGAATTTTTAGACCAAATTGACTATCTCCCAAACAAAGAAAAACTAGAAAAACTTCCTCAAGAAAAAGTTGTCTGAATTGATGAGTAGGTAAAATGTTGAGTAAATAATATTTTCCAAATTTGTGATCTGGGGTCCCTTTTCCTCCTACGAAGATTCCAAAAATCCCCAAAAAGTGTCCAGAAATAGTGGATTTCTCCCTATTTCCACATCCCCACACCAAAACCTTTTGAATTTGGCCAAAATATCAATTGTGTATCTCCATGCATGTTTTTTGGACCCCATGTAAAAATTTCACCTTTATCTAGGCCCTTGTTACTTAGCATGACCCAAATCTTTAAAAACCACTAATTGGTATTTTCCAGAGAATTGAAGAAGAATTGACCAATGGCCCTCACTAACACCTTTGTATCCATTGTCATTGTAGACATAAACCTTAAATTTAATCTAATTTTGAGTTTTCTTCTCAATATATGGCCAAAGCAAGTTTTTGGCTCCAAACTTTTTTTTATTTAATTATCATCTTTGTTGATGTGGCAATCTGGCTGGCATGGCATGTGATCTGTAAACATGATCCTTATAGCCTACTTGTCTCACCAATGCATAAATATTTATAAACAAATATAATCTTATCTCTTTATTGATGGGAAAAGGCTTGACCATCCAAGCCACCAGTCGATTTGGACCAAATATAAATGAAGTTCGTTACCCTGAGAGTTGAGTCAGAAAAATGAGTTGAAACGGTGTGGTAAGCCGGGTCAGAGGCAATGCAATTCAGTCAATTTCATTCGAATGTAATTCTGGTCAACCAAGTTGAGTCAGATGCAATTCTAGTTGACCAAGTCGAGTCAGATGCAAGTCTAGTCAATGAAGTCGAGTTAAAATAAAGTCGATTCAACCAAGAAGCCAAGTCGAGAAAACGAGACTCCAGTTAAAATGTGGGCAGATTACGTCAACTAGGAAGGATTTCCAGTTGAATGAAGAAGGGGAAATTGAACAAGAACGAACCCCATCGGTAATGGGTCAACTCATGGTGAAGGTAAATAAATAAAAGGCGTATTCAGTGACCAAGCATGAAGGGAAAACTTGGGAAAGTCAAATTTAGTGATCAATAGTTGAAAGGAAAGTATGCAGGGAGAATTTGAGGACTAGCTGGATGTAAAAATGTTTAGAGAGTGACTTTGGTGACCCATGGAGAAATTAAAACACACAAGGGTGATTTTGGAAACCCACCGTGAGTCAAAAACATTGGGAAGTCAATTTCAACATTCAATGACAAAGAAAAATGTATTGGGAGAAATTGTTGGCCGATGAGTGGGCAAAAATGCATATATGGTTTGTGGGTAGCTAATACACATCCAGAAAACCATATCTTTCGATAGGTATGATGCCTATGATTTATGGGAAAAGGAAGATGCCCAACAAAGTTGGGAATGTGCCCACAACTCTTAAAACCAAATTAGAAACTTCTAAATAAATAACAATGGCTCGTGAAGGATGGTCTTTGATTCCCAACCTAAAATCAATGCACGACTAGGATTAAAGAGTTGTCAATCTGGCTTATGAACCCATGAAGACCATATTTAATATAAAACATGATTGAACCAAACAATACAATGTTATCGTCGCTAAAACATACACATTCTACCATTAAATTACAGTGCACACCATGTATTATTCATGAACAATGCAACCACAAAACAATCACCACACATAAACTCAAAATTTACCCTGGAAACCCAAACCAGAAAACCAACATTCTTTTGGCTTCAGCTAGGCTCTTTATTATTCAACAATCTGATAGTTACAATCTCTATGGTTTATATCTATGATCCTCAGTGACATCTGGGAAACCTCTCTACATCATTCACAGCCAAAGAAATCCTCTCCCATTGTGGGGAAACATGATATAGAATGTTTAGTCAATCGGGGGGACAGCTGGAAGGTCAGGCATCCCCAACACTTTAACTTCTCCCTAGTCCACTTCTCCTTCTTTTGTTTGTTTGTTTTTCTTTTCTCCCATGTGGAAAAGGTGTTATGAATTTCTCATTATTTATTTTATATAATAATATACTATCTGACTTTACATACATTACATACAAAATTGGACATCAATCATGATGGCAGGGGTCCCTTGACACCAACAAATTGATTTCCTTCTTCGTCTGTAGCCTTAAACAATTCTTGTGTTGATCGTATTTGATTCCTGTGGTGATAGCCAATTGTTATTGTTGGATCCAATTCAGATCACACCTCCCCATTGGGAGGATTTTGGTCCCCAAAATATTCCAAGGATAAATGAGGGAACTTGCTTGCAATATGGTTCCTCTCATACCACTTCACTTTCCTTGATGTCTGTCATTTGAGACCAATTTTCCAAATTTCTTGTTGTCCTCTATGAGTTGTCCACTCCTTGTGCTATAGAACTATGTCTTCCTTCAACTCCTCAAGTCCAAGAGGTGCAAGGTCTTCAATAGTTGAGTGAACGTGGTGTTATTCCTCCTCATCCAACATGAAGGGTTCAAACAACTTCAAATTTTCCACATTCACCACTGAGTTGATTTTCATATAAGGTGGAAGTTTCTATCTAAAAGCGTACTCATTCACTTGATCAATGATCTCAAATGGTCCATATATAAGGGTCTTGATTTTCTTTGATGCTCCTTGTAGTCATTCCCTACAAAGATAACGTAACACATGGGCTCCAGCACAGAACTTATGATCCTCCCTGCACTAATCATGCTTGGCTTTGTACAACTGATGGCTCTTCTTAAGTTGTTCCTAAACCCTTAGATGTATATTCTTGATATTGTCCATGAATGTGCTTACCTTATGTTATTCTCCTTGTATTTGCGCTTCTTCCTTTTTTGTCCATAAACAATCTCAAATGGTGAAGGGGGTATACAACCAAAACAATTCTCGAAAGGAGACTTATTTGTGGAAGAATGAAGTGCACTATTGTAAGAGTGTTGAATGTATATTATCTGCTCATCCCAAGTCTTTGGATGTCTATGTTTGTAATCTCTCAAAAATTGTACCAACATCCTATTTACTACCTTGGTTTGTCCATTAGTCTGAGGATGGAAGGAAATGGAGTACTTCAACTTGGTATCCATTCTCTCCCAAAGTGTTTTCCAAAATATATGCAAGAACCTATTGTCTTGGTCATGGAGGTTGGCGATCCAAAGTGTACTAAAACATGGCTAAAAATAGTTCAGTTTCTTCTCACACAAAGATTGTCTTCTTATAGGGAATGTGCACACACATTTTGCTAAAACAATATACCACAACGAACAAGTAGGCATGGCCTCTACGATTCATTGGACACCTCCAAAAAAATCCATAGAGATTCTTTCCCAAGACCTGTTTGGTACTAGCAATGGAAGGTACAAACCAAGTTTATGATTTCTTGGTTTCCTAGTGTTTCAAATAATGAAACCTCTAACAAGCGTTTCCACCTGCTCCTTCATATTTGGCCAATACACATACTATTGCAGATTTTCCACTATCTTTGTCATGCCAAAATGCCCAACAACCCTAAAAGTGTGTTCTTCTCTTATCAACTAAAATCTCTTGTCCCGAGCTATGCATATCTTGTCCAGTTTGTACAATAGCCCATCTTGGAGGTGGTATTCATTTTCTTCCATGATAATGACCAACGTCTCCTTTAGTTTCTTGTAAACACCTATGAAATATTCATCTCCCTCATAATATTCACTCAAAATTTAAAGAGTGAAAGGCTTAAGCTGCATTATCATTCCAATTTCTACAATCTTCTTCAGTGGAGGTCGAGAGAACATGTCTACTAGTCTATTCGTGACTCATTTCTTATACTTAATCAATAAATGAAAATTTTGCAAGAAACCTAACCACTTGTAATGTCTCACCTGTTGCATCTTTCTCTGATTCTGTAGATTCTGAAGGGGTTGATGATCCATGTGTATGATAGTCTCTTTTCCTAAGAGGTAATGCTTCCACTTATTCATTGCTTGTACAATCACATAGAGATACTTAGAATATGTGGGATAATCAAGCATTGCTCCATGAAACAACTCTAAATGGTAGCACATAGGCATTCCTCCTTACATGAGTACTGCTCCTAATGCATATCCACTAGCATCAGTCTCTAGCTCAAAAGGTCGTTGTGAATTCAACATGGCTAACACTGGAGCATCAATTATTTTCTTCTTCAAGTCTACAAATTATCTTTGTTGTCTCTTTCCCCAATGAAATATCTTTTCTTTGGAAGTTATGACATACAATGGCACTGCTACTTTTGATAAGTTTACAATGAATTTCCTTAAATATTTAGTTGCTCCCATGAAACTCATGAACTCTATCACATTGGTGGGAATAGGCCATTGGGTGATGGTTGAAATATTCTATGAATATAACCTCAACTCTCCTCCTCCAATCATGTGTCCAATATATATCAAGGAAATATTTCCAAACTCACATTTATGCAAGATCGCAATCAATTGAGTCTTTCTCAGGGTCTCTAGTACCTGTGTCACATGTGAGAGGTGCTCTTTCCAAGTATTTATAAAGATTAGTATGTCATTCATATATACTACTACACAAGAATCAATTAAGGGACATAGTACATCATTCATGAGTCTCATAAATGTTGCAGGTGCATTACATAATCCAAAAGGAATTACTAACTACTCATACAGACCTTGTCTTGTTTTGAACATTGTCTTCCACACATCTTCTGATTTGATCCTCACTTGGTGGTAACCTGATTTGAGGTCCATCTTAGTGAAAACTTTGGCTTGCTCTAGTTGGTCCAACAAGTCATCAATCCTTGTCAAAGGATATATATTCTTGTTGGTGATCTTATTTAGGGCACAATAGTCAATGCACATTCTCCAACTCCCATCTTTATTTGGCACCATGATGATGGGTGAACCACATGGTGATGTACTGGGTCTAATGAATCCATGCTCCAACAACTACTGTAGCTACTTCTTTACTTCAACTGCTTCAATGACAAATTGCCTATATAGCCCAATGTTAGGTAGTGGTGACTCTAGAAACAACTGAATCTTGTGTTCAACCTCCCTCTTGGGTGGCAGTCCATGAGGATTTTGACAGACTTCCTTGTAGGCTTCAATAAGTTGTTGTAGTTGTTGACATTTCTCGCCACTACATCCTTCCAAGGATGCCTTCATCTCCAACTTGTTTTCTTCTCCTTGCTGCTTTCCTTCTCTCAGGAATAGCAAGACAAAATTATTTTTACTTCCCATGATTCTTCTTACCTAATGAGCACTAATCAAAGAGACATTGGCCTTGTCTTGGTGTGCATTTGTGGCATAAGATTTTCCATCCTTGAATATCCTATGCTAGTTCTCTCTCCTTGTAAAAATGGCACCAATCACGTACAAATATGGACTTCCCAAGATGACTCTACATATGTCTAGAGGAACCATATCTGTAACTATTTCATCAACAAAGTTTTGATTGATGGAAAACTTAAATTTGCACTACTCACTCACTTTCAATTCCAAATATTCCCTTACCCAACCCAGGGGGTATGGATGCAAATGATCTTGAGTCTCCATCCCAAGCTTCTCAACCAATTGTGCAGATATCAAGTTGGATTGTGAACCGGGATCAAACAAACAATCCACCTTGTTTTGTTTCATGTGATTTTTAATGCATAAAAGTTTAGTCAACACCTTCTCCTCCTTGTGATTTCAACCAACTAATGCCACCTTTTTCTGGAGATTAGTGTAGTTAATATTCCCTTATGGTTCCGAGGTGTTATCCACTCGCTCCTCAACATCCACTGATATCAATGCTTTCATCTTATTTTTTTGAAAATATTTGGGGCACTTCTCAAGGTGTAATCTCCAACCATTATCCTCAGTGTGTCCCTTTTTATAAAATAATTTACACGGTTGGATGGAAGGTGTTTCTTCTTGTGATTCATCTACAATCTTCTTCTCATTCCCCTTTTTCTTGTTTCTCTGCTACTCTTGTGTTTCTAATTTCTTGTGAGTAATTTATGGCTTCCGCTTATCTCCCTCAAGGTATTGTGCTTTAATATTGGCCTCATCAGTTTTATTTGGTCTAAATAACATTAGTTGTATATGAATTTGAGGAAAAAATTCCCCCAAATACTTGGCTAACATGTTTGGATTTTTGAGAGATACTCCCATCTGAATTTCTCTCTTCCTGAAAGTTGTCGTTAACTCCTGCATTGTTTGTCCTTGTATTTTCCTGAAGTAATGCCATATTATTTGTTAGTGTTCCTCATATCCTATTTTATAAAAATGGGATTTGATCATGTTCTTGAACACCTCCCAATCAGTCATTGGTGGCTCATTTCCTAGTTCCCTTCTTATTGCATCACTCTCCCACCATTTCAAAGCATGGCCTTCAACCTTCAATCGAGAAAAAGAAATCTTTTGTTTTCTAGTTACTTCACGCATGTTGAAGTATACTTCCATTTGTTTTAGCCATTGGTTTAGCTTGATAGCATCCACTTCCCCATTATATGGCTTGATGTCCACCTTTTCTTCCACATGAAAAGGTACATGTGTCTTTTTGTAGCTACACTCTCCCATCTCTGACTCAGTCTTACACTTTGTCTTTGGCTTATCTTATTCCTTCATTTGGCCTTCATGACAAGTCTCTATTGATGGTGTTTCATTTCTCTTTGAAGTTTGTTGCCAACACTTGTGACAACATTGATGTCAATGTGGCAAGAGTCTTCTCAAAGTGATCTAACCTAACCCTAGGATCTTCTTCATAATGTTCCACTGATATTTTTATGCTATACTTTGTTCTAGCCCTGGAAACAACTCTTTTCCACTTCTTTTGTAATCACTGTAGGTACTTACCATAAATTTCACACTAAATGCATTCAAACTTCTGCTCTGATGCCATCTGATCCATAAATGGGAGACTTATATCCTTCTCATCTCATCAACATGGAAATATTTATAAACAAATAAAATATTAGCTCTTTATTGATGGGAAAATACTCAACCAACCAAGCCACAAGTTGAGTCATCCCAAATAGAAATGAAGTCGGTTACCCCAAAATTTGAGTCAGAAAAATGAGTTGAAAATATGCAATAAGTTGGGTCGGAGGCAATGCAAGTCAGTCAAGTCGAGTTGGATGCAAGTTTGGTTGACCAAGTCAAGTCATATGCAAGTTTGGTCTACCAAGTTAAGTTGGATGCAAGTTTGGTCAACCAACTTGAGTTAGACGAATGTCAGGTTGACCAAGAAGCCAAACCGATCAAAAGACACTCTAGTCAAAAGGTGGGACGATCACATTGACTAGGAAGTATTGCCAGTCAAATGAAGAAGGGAAAATCGACCAAGAAAGAACCCCGTCGGTAATGGGTCGACTTGTGGTGAAGATAAATAAATAAAAGGCGGATTTGGTGACCAATCATGCAGGGAAAACTTGGAAAAATAAAATTTAGTGATCGTTAGTTGAAAGAAAAGTATGTAGGGAGAATTTGAGGACTAGGGATATGTAAAAACATTTAGAGAGTGATTTTGGTGATCCATGGAAAATAGGAAACACCCAAGGATGATTTTGGCAACCCAAGACAAGTCAAAAACATTAGGAAGTCAACTTCAACATTCAATGACAAAGAAAAATGTATGGGGTGAAATTGTTGGCCGACGAGTGGGAAAACAAATGTATATGGTCTGTGGGTAGCTAATAAATTCCTGAAAAATGCCATATTTCAATAGGTATGTTGTCTATGATTTATGGGAAAAGGAAGATTCCCAGCAAAGTCAAGAATCTGCCCACAACTCTTAAAACCAAATTATAAACTTCTGAATAAATAACAATGACCCGTGAAGGATGGTTTTCGATTCCAACCCAAAATCAACGCATGACTAGGATTAAAGAGTTGTTAGTATGGATTATGAACCCATGAAGACCATATTCAATATAAAACATGCTCGACCCAAATGGTATGAAGTTCTAAAACATACACAGTTGACCATTAAATTACAGTGCACACCATTTATCATTCATCAACAACAAAACAACCACCACACATAAACTCAGAATTTACCTTGGAAATCCAAACAGGAAAACCTACATTCTTTTGT
This sequence comes from Picea engelmannii, assembly GCA_009831015.1. NCBI lineage: Eukaryota > Viridiplantae > Streptophyta > Pinopsida > Pinales > Pinaceae > Picea > Picea engelmannii. The sequence continues at coordinate 836,296 of ML783534.1, read as the reverse complement.
CTTTGGCCAGGCTCTTTATTATTCAGCAATGGGCAAGTTATAGGCTCTTTGTTTCATCTATATGCTCCTCAATGACATATGGGCAACCTCTCTACATCATTCACAACCAAATAACCCCTCTCTCATTGTGGGGAAACATGATATAGAATGTTGAATCAACCAGGAGGATAGATGGAAGGTAAGGCATCCCCAACACTTCAACTTATCCTTCTTTTGTTTGTTTATTTTGTCTTTTCTCCCGCGTGGAAAATGTGTTATGAATGTCTCATTATTTATTTTATACAATAACATACTTTCTGACTTTACATACATAACATGGAAAATTGGACATCAATCAAGATGGCATGGGGCCCTTCATGCCAACAAGTTGATTTCCTTCTCTGTCCATAGCCTTAAATAATGTATGTGTTGATCATTTTTGAATCCTGTGTCTATAGCCAATTGCTCTTGTCAGATCCAATTCGTATCAGCATGGCATGCCACTGTTGAAATCCACCTCTCATCCCCTAACTCGACCATGTCATCCTCCTCCTTTCCCTTCATCGATGATCCAAATATTTCTCTTATTGGTGGTCGACAATTTTCTTTGTAGTGATGATTGACGATTTTCTTTGCGTGGACAATCGATGATTTTCTTTGTGTCGACGATCGATGATTTTCTTTGCATCAATGATTGAAAATTTTATTTTCATTGGCGACCAATGACTTTTTTTCCATCGACGATCGACAACTCTATTTACATCGTCATTAAATGAATTTATTTGCATCGATGATCGACAACTTTATTTGCATTGGAAATCAACAATCATTGATTTTCTTTGCATCAGTGACTGGCGGTTTTCCTTGCATCGGTGATCAAATTTTTTTCTTGTACTACGTTTTTCTCCCACTTCACTGAATTTATCCAAACACCGAAAAAATCCATCGGTAATCAACGATTTTATTTGTATAAAAGTTTGACAATTTTCTTTATATCAAATATCGATGATTTTCTTTTCACTATGCTTTGTTCCCACTTCGTTGAATTTCTCCAAACTTTGAAAATATCCATCGACGATCGACAATTTTCTTTGTATTGATGATTGGCGATTTTCTTTATATCAACAATCGAATCAAGGAAGCAACACTATAGATCAATATAAACGAGGTGGTCATAGAAGGAGGGTGAGAACTTATGCTTGTGTGAGAGATTGGAAGCACAAAATGACATGTGATAACGAAATTTGGTTTGGTATTTATTTTTATTTTTTTACCCTATCGTGGTGTGTCTGACAGTAAGACTGTTGGTTATTAATTCCCTTCTCAGGTTGTTTGAGTTATTGACCCAAGGTTCACGTCGTTCGGGGTTCCAACAAAGCCTCTAAAACTATCGGTCCTCCTGGTAAACCAGAAGGCAACACAACACCCAAAAGGCACTGCACAGTCTCACTCGAGATAGCTTTAAATGGGTGAATATAAGACTCAGGTGTTTACAACCTAGGACAAAGTAGGGGATAAAGGGTTTCTTGATTAAGGCCCTATACCATGAGTTGTTACTTTAATCTACTTATTACTTGAAATTGCATACATATATTTCACAGTTTGATTCCAACAATGTATAACCAGATTCATAACAATGTATTAACTCATTCATCAAGCTTAACCGTTAATTGCTGAAAGAAAGTAAAGACATGAAAACATTCAACACATTACATGAGTATTACTATGGTTCACCCCCTCCTGGGCTACATCCACAAATATTTGGCTCTTGGCTCTTTTATTATGGTAGTTCTGCAATTCCGACACCGCGTGCTTACAATTCTCCACAAAACTGGGTAAGATCTATGTGAGGCGAACTAGATGGCACCAGGCTCTACAACATGTGGTCTAATCCTTAGATCTACCTTCCCTCATATCTTCTTTGCTCAACAGCTTACAAAATCGGTTCATACAACTAAAAATGTTACATATCGCCTACACCCATGCGTAGTTACAATCTCCAAAACTTAACTCAAAACCCTAACTCTCAAATCTCAACAAAAATAACAACAACAACAAACCCCCCCCTATATGATAATTTCATATCTATATTTATACATTTCGGGCTCTTCATCCATTTACAGAATATTACCAAAACCGTAACCCTTCTTACGTTAGGTCTTTCTCCCATGCGCATGTTGTTCTTCCTCCAGCTGTCGCTTTCATTTCTGCACGCTTTCTTGCATGCGCATGTGTTGATATTTTGCTAGTTGTTACTTCAGTTTTTTGCATGCTTTCTTTCCCATGATCATTCTTATTTCCACTTTGGCCTAGTGCCAAAAAGTTCCCAACACTGACATGTGAATCATCTCGAGTCACCTAATTTCTCTGTGCTTCCTTGATCTCCTTGGTGATCGTCTGGAACTTTTCCTACAACTTTGCTGCTTTTGTCAGTGCTTGCGTGGTTTTCTCCTTTATGGTGTCGATTGTCTGAGCTGCCACTTCCTCACTCATCAGTCCTATGCATTCTAGCTAAGTTTGTGTTGTCTCTATTCTGTCTTCTTCTGCCTGTGCAAGTACTTTTGCTACCCGTTCCTACAATGGTTCTATTTGAGCCTGATGCTCTTGTTTCTGTGTTTTCACAGTGGTAAGTTCTGCCTGCATCTTCTTCAACTCTTGCGTTCCCTTGAACCATTCTAGGACTGGTATGGTATTTTGTCACTGTTTGAGTTCTTGGATCGTTGCATTGATCCTCTCCTCCTCCTTGTCCCAGTGTTGGACCTATGAATCCTCTTCCAGCCTTGTCCAAAGTTGCGCTTCTTTATCCAGCAAGTCGACTGCCATGCTAACTTGTTTTTCTAGCTCCTTTAGTTGCATTGTTGCTTCATGCTTCCTTTTCTCCTTCACTGCTGGTGGAGTTGTCGGACTAATATGTCCATGGAGAGTCTCAATATCCTTCTGATACTGATCAATTACCTGTGCAATCTGGTTGATCTTTTCTGCGGCTGGGAGTTCATTTCCTCGTGCAGTGGTTAGAACTTTCCCAAAAATTTCTTCCACTTTATGTTCTATCTCATTTTTGCGTTCCTTCTCCTCCCGAGTTTTCGATTTGGCCTGCACACAAACTGTTTCTAGTGCTTCCTTCTTTTTTTCCTTGCTGTAGCTCGACTAAGTTTTTATGTGCTCGAGATTTCATCTTTTGGTCGATGCTAACCTATAGTCTGTATAATTCTCTTGATGGCATCTGTGTCAGGACCAATTGGATATGATCCAAATCCTTCAGTGTTTTATGTCCCACAATTTCATCCATTCACAGCATGCTAGGCTTTATGTAGACCATGGAATGTGTGTGTGGCATCAGAAGAACTGGGTTGCATTCTTCTACCTCCACCCTTTGTGTGGTCTGTGTTATCGATGGCTCTATGCCTCTACTGCTAGTCCTGATCCGGGCTTCCCTGAGTTACTTAAGGAGCTATCCCATTTTTGTCAGTTCCTTCTGTAGTTTATCCTTGTGGTGCACTGCATGATCGAAATCCTCTGCGAGGTAGTTCTGGACCATTCTAGCAATCATCTTTCCATCATCCTCCATGATTGTATAGTCTGGTGGTGGTCATAGTGCCTTCATTTTCTTGCACGCACCTGCTTCCTGTACTGCTAGTCTCTTAGTTCCCCCTGGTTCCTGTGTGATGGGGTTCGATGCGATTTCCTATGCTCCGATAACCTGTTTCATTTGTCCATTGGTCGACTGAATGGTTTCTTTCCTTCCCTTCTGGGTCCCTGGTTGTTCTGAGCCGTCTTTTTCCTGAGTAGACTTGGTTTGTTCCGTTCTTCATTTCTTGGGTATTGGGATTTGTGGAGGTTGTGTTTCCACCTGCGGAGCCCCTCCTTCTATTATTTGTCCTGGTAATTCTCTGGGTATGGTTGGAATCCTCCATTCATTAGGCCATTCATTGATGATCATGTCGATATCACCCTTGGTGATGCAGTAGGGCATCTGTAGCCCCTTTTTATCCAGGTCCTGCCTTGGTTGTATCCACATGGCTTGTCGCCTAGCCTAGAAATTGGCGATGCCCCCATATCGTGTGATAGCCTCTGGTGTTATTCTCCATGCTCGAATGATGGTTTCCTGTATCTCCTATAGGTAAGCTTCGAATATGATTCCATTATCCCTCTTATGCTTGGCTAGTGGCACAGATCTCCGAATGCGATATCTTGCTCCTCCTCGCTGTGGTGTGGTAAAAAAGACGACATGTTCTGGTTCTCGCCATCCCATGAAATCTATGAGAGTGATCAACCATGAGTAATGAAATTTCATACCTGCGTCTTGCACGTATTTGTAGTCTACTTGGAACAAGTTTGATAGGTATGGCACCCAACTCATGGAGGTGCCTTTTGCGCACTGCGCTGCAACAACGATGACTCCTGCCGGTACTTCGTCTATGTGGCATTTTATTAGCAGTTTGCAGGCTAAGAGTTTTGTGCCCAATTCTATAGCTAATCCAGATGGATATTGGGGGCCACCCACCTTTTCCAACTATCTCAAAATAGTTTTCTGGCAAATTTGGTAATTTACTATTTTTAGCAGTTTTCACTTCCGGAGCCATTTTGAGGCCCTAAACGATGTTTTTTGGGAACATAGGTTTGCAATATCGAAGTTCCTTCCATATTGTGCCTAAAATGAATCTCCTCGATGATACCTTTCCAATGGGCTATCATACGCTGTTATCACTGAAATTTCATCTGCACATGGTTACAAGAATTTAGCATTGTCAAACAGTGATGAAGTCATCCATGGACCTGAATTAACACCAAAGCATTCATAAAGGGTCAAAAACTATACAAAGTAGTGAAAAATTGAACGGCGCTATGAAGACACTAGGTGCGCGCGCACATGTGCGGAACAGGAACGCAGAAATCGCGCACATGAGCACGATGCGCGACTGTTATCGCAAAAAGCTGCGCACCTGAGAAACAACACATGTATGAGAGTGATCGACCTCCCACCCACTTATGGTTCAGCTCCCAAGTCGATTTGACACTCAAATCTGGACTGGATTCGATTGGATGGCTGGTCAAAGACCTAGAAATGCCCTAATTAGCCTCTTTATACACTACAAACTGGTTGAACAATAGCTCAAAGGAATGCTATAAAAAGGCCATGGATAAACTTCATTTTTCAAGGAATTCAAAGCAAAGTTATGCGATCATTATTCTCTTGAGGACTCTATCCTTGCCAAGAGTATATTTGCATCATTGCATTGGGAAATCCATCTCACCCCTTGAGTGGATTAGCAAAGATTTCTTTCACCATTTTCATTTTTATTTGTTGTAAGAAGAGCTTACTTGTGGGGGTCCAAGAGAACTCCCTTGGAGGAAGAAGGGACTCATAGTCCCCTTTCTTCTCGGTGTTTTCTTTCACTAATATTAGCCTTATCACTGTTATCCTACTCAGCAGATCCGACTGAGCTTGCAAGCACCTCTATTTTGCTCACTAAGGTGATGGAAGAGGCACAATAGGTTGGCAACTCCACCGGGGAAAGGTATCAATTTCCTACCCCATTTGGGTTTTTCTTGCTCTTCTTTTAGTTTGTTTAACTTGCAAGTGCACTCACTGGCCTAGGTCGACCTGCCAATCAGCCAATTCCAAGTTGAATTGAGAGAAATCCATCCAGATTTTTCATTCTCGACCATGTGTCACATATGCGCGGGCTTTTAGGCCCACAGACGCGCATCGTGCGCACATGCACTTAAATCACAACTATTTTCTGTGCACATGCACTTGTTGCATTTTCTCTGTTCGCGCACTTGCGCTGTGTGTGCCTCTGTCTCCATTGAGACCCGTGCATCTATGCAAAAATTCACATTGTAAAGTTGTTGAGATGTGGGGAAGGCCATTTTCCTTCTTAAAAATGATTTCAAGCATGTTTTAAAGCTGCACCACACTTAGTCCCCTTATCATATAAAGGGGTTAGTCAAAAACACATAGGCACTTAGGAGGTTAAAATCAATTTCCCCTCTTTGCTTTCATTTTTTGCCACATGTATGGCTTGTTTTGACTCACAAGATAAGTTGGAAATCATTTTTTATCACATTTAACTTGCATTGGGACTAGAATTTGAATAACAATCACTTAGTATTCTCTTTTCTCGCGCCTCCAAGCGGTCTTGAGAATCAGAAAGAAATTGTGAAATGATTTCATCTCCCTTAAGAACATTAAAACCTTTAGGAGAGGACAACAACCCTTCTTGGGACTCCTCTTAGTTTACTTTTTCAAACACATCTTAATATTGTAATGGGCCCATACATGCCCACATGCTACAAAAATAGGATAGTGTTGAAATTCGCTTTCTTAGATCAAATCACTAGGGAAGTTTAAAGGTTTTGTAATGGGCCCATACATGCCCACATGATCAATCTAGGATAGTTTCAAAGATTTTCTTAGATTACATCACAATAGGGAGTTAAAGGGATAGTAACAGACCCACATGTCCACATGCTAGCTTCCTAGGGACTTTTGAATTACGCAAGGTTGTACCAAAGGCACTTAGTTAATCAGGTAATCAAACACTTGTAAGGACCAAGCGAAGTCCACATGTAGCAAGGTGACATCTAATTCACTAAAAAATAGGCACACTTTCACTCACACACAAAAGTCACTTATCACTCACATAGCTTCTTCTTGAAATGTGGAGGTCAAAGTAAGTTTCCTCCAAAGGGATTCCGAAAACACCCCACCCTTTTCTTGACAAAACTATCCACTCCCATTTTAAATCAACGAGGTTTGTTTACACCCCCAACCTCCCAAAACAACTACATCTAAAATGTTTCTAAAAACTCACTAATTTTTCCTTCACAGGAGGTGCCAAAAGAATTTTTTTAGTCTAGGTAGGATTTTGGGGATAGGCATCCAAATAACTCCTCGTTATCTGGTTCTCACATTGTCAAAACCATAGAAGTTGTCAAATAGGGAACTGAAAATCCTCCAAGTCAAGTGTTCCTAACACCATAAGGTAGAGAGATACCTGTGAAGGGTTGAAGGCCGAGGTCCGTTTGTTTTGTGCGTCCCCCCTTGAGGCACCCACCTCTTGGATGGGATCCAGCCCATGACCCATTTCTTAGGCCAAAAATCTAAATGCTGCACTTTGACCGAGGTACCTAGTGACCAAATTTTAGGACATCTAACCAGGTGGCAATTTTGGGTTGCAATTGCACCTTGATTGGATTTTGTGTGGCTATTGGGAAATATCGCCAACTCTTTTGGGATATGCCCCCTTTACCCCTCATTATAACCAATTATTTCATCCTTCACTAGTTTCTCTTCCAGTGACTTCAAACCCCACTGTTGAGTACTATTGGAAGGTCCAATGCTATTTGAGAGGCAGGACGTTATGTCTTCTAGGACAGAAGCATTTTTTTTCTTTTTTGATTCCCCAAGCAGATAAAACCCACTTACCTAGATATATGCTTCTTTTTCAAAACATTTTATGTATGATACACCTTTGATTATAGTTTGATTTGGATATATATATTGTGTAAAATTCAAACGTTTGCAATGCAAAGGATCTTGTTTCTATATTACTCTCACCACCATTTTCACACATTCACACAACTAGTCGGACATCATAGGGGACCCATAGAACCCTCGTCATTCACGATGCTTGCTAAACCTCCCTCCTATCTTAGGGGGAGTGTTTGGTCCATGGATGATTTTAGGGGCTAAATTTCGCTCATGGGCTAATTTTCCATGGTTTTTCCAAAAACAAGATTCGTTATTTTAAAAATCATTCGCCCAAATTCTATAGGATAAAGTTATTTTACCTTAAAAATCGCCAAAATTTTATAAAAACTATATAAAATCCTTAGAAATTTGAATATTTTTACAAAAATATCGCCAAACATTTATAGTTGGCATATGAAGGATAAGTAAGATTCGCCAAGGTTTCTACATTTTA
>ML783534.1:791217-828153 GCA_009831015.1 Picea engelmannii | reverse complement strand
CCCCCCCCCCCCACTACAGATACCATATTTGGCCTCTCTCAACATACCGGATCTAAGAAAACTCACCAATGATCCTATATTGCATGCTCCCACATGGCCTGCAATGCCCACCAAACTACCTTCAGACATACCAAAGTTTGAAGGAAAGGCAGGAGAGACCCTGCCAACCATGTCATGACCTTTCACCTATGGTGCTCTTCCAATAGCATTATGGATGATTCCATCAGACTGCTATTATTTCAATGCACACTCACTGGCCCATCAACCAAATGGTATGTAGAAGAAAAATCAGGGTCCCATGCAACTTTTGAGTCCTTGGCCAAAGCATTCTTGACCTTCTTCCAATTACTAATCCGCCATGACAATGGTCTAGAAATACTTTCTAATTTCAAACAAACCTCAGCCACACATATCGCTGACCACATTCACGAGTGGTGTAGGCGACGTAGTTTGTGCAAAGCAGAAACCACCAAGTAAGAGTGTCTCACTGGTTTCTTAGATCACTTTTCTCTCTCCTCAGTAAGGATGTAGCTTCCACCTTCCCTCAATCTAAAGAGGAAGCCATCAGTAAGGCTCAACAGTATGACCTCATCTATGCACAGTCTGAGTACTTATACACTGTACTTCCTGATCTTCCAAAACCTGTGCCATTTGGCCAAGACAAACCTGGGATGTCTCACTCAGTACACAGACTAATTGGTACCACCACGCACCACGGTACACAACCTAAACCACCACTGATGTATGGAACACCTCGATACCTGTCGGCATACGGGGGCACTTCTTATTACCCCCCACCCCCTTATCAACAACCATACCCTGTTGCTATACCTCCACCCATCAGTGGACCACCGTCGGCACCCCCCATACATCCACCTATTCAAACGAACTGTAGTTCCCCCTCTACCTCATATTATAGTACTAGCTAAAGCACTACAACTTCCTATGTACCTTATGGATCATTACCACCATAGAATCCATACTTCCCTTTTCCTGGTTCCCCACAACCCATGGCTCCCCCACATCCTCATGCAGGGGTGAATTTTGTTCAACCCTCTGCCATTCAACAATAACAAAATTTTGAACAGCTGAATACGGCCAATCCGACCCATCCGTTGAACAATGCCAAAAAGAAAGGATGAAACAGGAACAACAACAGCCCAGGTGAAGGTAGGAATCAACCCCAAGAAATCAAAACCCCCCGGGGGGCAATAATAATAGGCGCCAAGGGAGAAACAACAATAATGTTAAAACCAAATTCTCTTGTGCCCTTTGTGGTGAGTTTGGCCATTACACTCATCATTGCCCCCAAATTGCTGATTTCAAATGGTTGAAAGACTTCGGTAGTCTTCCCCATCCTCTAGCGCCGCCTGCCCCTCAACAGGCACCACAACAATACGTGCAACAACCCCCTCCTGTCATGCTGCAGAATTCTATTCCACATCAAGGTGTGATAAACACCCAATAGGACACACAACATCCCCCACCTCAGCCCAAACAATCCAACAGATTGCACAATTCTCCTCACTAGTGAGGAAGAAATCCTTCTGCAAACACATAATCGATAGTATCATGCACTCGCTGAGTCTCCTCCCATCCCTCCAGAGACAAACCCTACACCGAAGGGACCCCCGTTGGTGATTCCTTGCCCTACCGTTGAGCCACCTCTTCACATCCCTCACATCCCATTGCGTAGGAATGTCCACAACCAACAGGCTAGGGCAACTGATAACTATAGTTTGGTAGATGACTTAGCACAATCCCCGACTGCCATGTCAGTTTTGGAGGTCCTCCAGACTTGTCCCACTCAGTGGAAATCATTACTTTCTTCCTTGGGGGCAGTCGACCCCACAGATACCCAACTCATTACCTTTGATCTTGACAGCGGAGAACCTCACCTTCCCGCCTTGATCACTTTTCAAATACCAGTAAAAATACGGAACATCACAATTCATCGGTGTATCATCGATGAAGGTGCATCTACATGCATTATGTCCAAAACTGTATGGTATAAACTTGGTTCCCTCGACCTCATACCCTCTTCCATCACCTTACGAGCTTATGATGGATGACCATCATCTCCTGAAGGGCTCTTCCAAAATGTCCCTGTCTAACTCGGGGGCAAGACTATTCTCATTGACATCGAAGTTATCGACGCCCCACTCGATTATAATATCCTGTTCGATCGTAGCTACATGTACGCTATGAAGGTAGTGGCATCTTCCGTCTTTCGGACAATGATGTTCCCTCACAATGGGAAGATCATTACTATTTACCAAGTCTCACATTACAAGCCTAATCCATCTGCCAAATCGATAACATTCTTCCTCTCATCCACACTAGCCACAACGCATACCGACTCGGCAAGATGGGTCCCAAAAATTTCAAAGATCCATCATTGTTAGGAACTTACCATGGAGCACCACCACTCCTTCATCCTTCTAATCAAGTATGCATTGTATAATCTAACAAAACTTATACAGAGGATACCCTTCCCCCTACAGAGGCTTCTATCATATCTGAAGTCCCACTCGTCGCAGAACTCCCCCCTCAAAAACCTCCTGCACACTCGTCGACCCCACTAGTCCACGATTGCACCTCTCCCCAAGGAAATATCCCAGTTTGGGAGACAGTTCCCCAAGCCATCACCCAAATTCCCTTCTTTTACCCTCCACCAGGCATCGAATCTTTCCAGGTAGCTGCAAGGCTCACCCTACCTAATATGGTGTTAGCAATCCTAGTTTGGTATTTACACCCACCAGAGATGATCCCTCGACCATTCCTTCCCCCCCAAAAAGAAGGAATCCCCATGACGATTCCCATACTTACTCCCACCATACCCCCTACACCCCCACTCACTAACCCCCCTGCCACAGCTGGTGGCAGGAGAAAGAAGAAGGAACCCACTGCACCACTTCCTCCTCGCATCCAACCTCCTTGCGCACTATGTGAGAAAGAGGGACACCAAACCAACAACTGCCCATCTCTACCAGAGTTACGAAATTTGATTCCACTCAATCAAACTCCCCCAACACTCGCTACTATAGCCAGTACCGCCACTACCACCCCCCACTCCAGTAGTAAAGGGTTGCGAACCAAATTCGCTTGCACTATATGTTCAAAATATGGCCATTATACCCACCATTGCCCAACACTGCCACGCTTTCGGCAAACATTAGCCGCAGTATGCTAGAGGTTCCAGAGAAAACCCAGTCCTGCTATGTCCTCCTCAAAAAATATCACTGACATCCATTATGTCACCACTTTAGTCAACGAATGTATGAGATTCCCTTGCTCTCTATGCAATTCATTAGATCATTTTACATACTAGTGTCCTGTGATCCTTGAATACAGGCAACACCAATTGACCCTGCTTCAACGACCCGCAGAGTCGATAGTTGACATTACCTCGTCATTAGAGGCTCTTCATGTCATTTCGCCCGAACCTGAGGCCCTTCCAATGCCTTCATGGTTCTTAGATGACTTATTTGAGGATTCACCCCCCAATCCCCCCAACTCTCTCGCTCATTCCCCTACGAACATTTTACACCCAACTACCACGGGTACCCCTCAGTACTTCAATATCTGGTTTATGTCGAGCGAATCCTCACCATCTCCTAGCATGGTTCCCCCTGCTTCTTCCTCACCAGGGGGAAACCACATGACAACAGTCACCGATATCACTCCTCATGACCCCTTGTATTCCCGTCACTTCCACTGCAACGAAGAAATACTCGAAGAGTTAAACCACCCGGACTACCCTTGGGATGCGCTACGCCACCACACACTCTTCTTTCCACAGGAAGCCTCCTTGCATCCGAACCAACACCCCATCTACGCGGTCGAAACCAAGGATTTTATCCCATTAGGGCCTATCAACTGGTTCAAAAACCCCATTCCTGCCCCTGATGCTTTTGAAGAAGGCAACATGGCCAACATTTCTGCAACCATTAAAATCGACATTTCCATCAAAAATGACATCATCGAGGAAATCACCATTGGAACTGCTTGCACTGCTTAGGAAATCACCGCCTATAAAGCCCTCTTCTAGGAATACTGGGATATTTTTTTCTGGTCATACATGAAAATGCCTGGCCTCGATCCCTCTATCATCAAACATCGCATCGACACCTGGCCTGACATTACACCAGTTCGTCTAAAACAACGACTGCTACACCCATCCAAAGCAGCGGCCATCAAATCCAAAATTGACAAATTACGTGTTGCCGAGTTCATTTACCCCATCGCCTATACCTGATGGGTTTAAAACCCTGTACCCGTTAACAAAAAACAGGGCACTAGCCGCATTTGCACAAACTTTCACAATCTCAATCATGCATGCCCCAAAGACAACTTTCCAATGCCTTTCATCGATCAAATTATCGACGACTGTGCAGGCCACGAGGCTCTATCCTTTATGGACAGATTCTTTGGTTATAATCAAATTCAAATTCACCCCGCCGATCAGTATAAAACCGCATTCAATACCCCTTGGGGTACTTTTGCGTATCGTGTCATGCCTTTTGGCTTAAAGAATGTTGGCACAACTTTCCAATGGCCTATGACATAGATCTTTCATGATCTGGCTCATATCATCCTCACCTACTTGGATGACCTCACAACTCGATCCAAGAAACGCACCCAACATCTTGATGATTTACGAATCATCTTTCAACAGTGTCGTCAGTACAACATCCACTTAAATCCTCTCAAGTGTGTGTTTTGTGTCACCGCAGGGCGTCTCCTTGGCTTTATCATTTCCCAAAGAGATATTACTGTGGACCCCCTCAAAGTCCAAGCTATCACCGAAATTCCACCTCCCCGAAATTTACGTTAACTTCAAAGCCTACAAGGCAAAGCTAACTTTCTATGGTGATTTGTCCCGGACTACGACATACGCACACACAGTTTCCTTCACTTACTATGTCATGACATCCCATTTCACTGGGACGACTATGCCCAACAGTCATTTGACGATCTTAAAACGACTCTCTCCAACGCACGTTTAATTAGTGCACCTAACTACAATTGCGACTATATCCTCTACGTATCAGCATCAACTGTGTCAGTAGCAGGAGTTCTTGTCCAGCATATCATTTATTATGTTAGTAAAAACCTCTCAGGGCCCACCCTTGAAGTATAAACATGAAGATAAACTTTCTCTTACAATCGTCCTCACAGTCCAGAAATTGTGCCACTACATTCTGCATCCGACAACCAAGGTCATAGCAGATTCCAACCCCATGCAGTACTTTCTCAGTCATCGGCAAGTTAACGACAAATTTTCTCGATGGATCGTTATCCTTCAGGAGTATGACCTCGAGTTCTCAACACCCAAGAGTAAGAAGGCCCTCATTCTCACCGAACTTGTTACGACCCTCCCCTTTGACACCACCAATACCACCGTCAACATTGAATTTCCCAACAAACACCTCTTTTACATCACTTCGGATGATCCTTGGTACGGTAACCTCCTCGTCTACCTCCGAACTCAAAAGTTTGGTAACCACCTTTCACGAGATGATCGTCGTCGTATTCACCATCAGGCCCCCCGCTACCTCCTCATCGAAGACATCCTATAGTGGTGGGGAGTCGACACCATTCTTCATCGATGCCTCACAATTGACAAGGCTGATAGAGTCTTAAACGAATGCCACAATGACACATGTGGGGGCCATCTTTCGGGCATATCCACTACTCAGAAGATTATCCAAGCCGGTTACTTTTGGCCTACCTTGTTTCATGATTGCATTCACGCTATGAAACGATGTGAGCAATGTCAGCTTTACGCCAATAAATCCCAAGCTCCCCCCGCTCTTCTTTATCCCGTCATCACTGCCAGCCCTTTTTGTAAATGGGGCATCGACTTCAAGACTTGTAATCCTCCCTCCAGCAATGGTCACAAATACATTGTTGTCTCCGTCGATTACTTCACCAAATGGGCAGAAGCTATGCCCACCTTCAACAACACCACTGACATCGTAGCACGTTTTTCTTTAACCACGTCATATCTCGCTTTGGAGTACCACTCCAACTCGTTTCTGATCACGGGAAACACTTCGAGAATGAGATCTTTTTTGAACTCTCATCTCGGTTAGGATTCTCTCATGAGTTTGCCTCACCATATTATCCTCAGTCTAATGGACAGGTCGAAGCAGTTAACAAAGTCCACAAGACCATGTTACAGCACACGGTTAATAAACATAAAACCAATTAGCATCATATGTTATTTTCTACGCTATGGGCTTACCGTACGGCTGTGAAAACAACTACTGGTTTCACACCATTTCATCTAGTCCATGGGGTTGAGGCCACTCTTCCCATCGAGTGCTAAATTCCCACCTTACGCACCGCAATTGAGCTATTACCCGACACTGCTCCAATGAAGTAGCGCTTGTTGAATTTAGATTCTCTGGATGAAGATTGTCGATCTTCATTACAGAACAACGAGGCAGCTAAAAAATGATCCAAGGCTACCTTTGATCGACATGTCAACCTTTGCTCATTTCGTGAAGGCGACCTCGTCTTGGCTTACGATATCGCTCATGATACCTTTGGCCATGGTAAATTCGAGTCACTATGGCATGGCCCATACATTATCCAACATTGCCTCACCAAAGGTGCATACATCCTGACCTCCCCCGAAGGCCTCTCTCTCAAAGAACCTATCAACGGGTTGTATTTAAAGAAATTTTATGCTTAAATGTAGTCATTCTACTTTAAGTTATTTTTTTATAGAGTTTTTAATGTTTTTTCCATCCCTCATGTATAAACTATCATTTGTGCTATTGACAGATGCTTCCCCCACCATTCTACCACATCGGTTATGCCGATAGCGCCAGCCGTTGGACACAAAATCTCGCTTCAACTGCTTGGGCTCTCTACACCCCCTCACATGAAATGCTCCATTCGAGCGGCAAATGTTTGGGTTCAACGACCAACAACCAAGCCGAATACACTGCCATCATCGGCCTCCTGGCCGATGCCCAACATCATCGTATTCGCCATCTTAGCATCTTTCTCGACTCTCAACTAGTCATACTCCAGCTCAACAATGTGTACCACGTCCGCGATCCTTGCCTCTTTCGCAAATACCCGCAGGTTAGACTTTTATCTCGACATTTTGATTCCATTACATTTACACATATTTCAAGAAAATTGAATCAAATTACGGATAACCTAGCTAATATTGTGTTAGACTGGCATATATCACATCAAGCTACCTCTACACATACATAAACATATACAAAACCTGTCATCGCATATATACATTAGACATCATCACTACATTAACAAGACACATGTAAACACCACATAGATCTCAAAAATGTATACTCATGTATATATCGAAAGGTCCACAGTGCCATCCAAATGTTTACATACAAAAATACAACTATCCGCAGGCCAATGAAGCACCTTGGTACAAAATGGGCTCACTAGCCTATATACAAAAAAAATACATCAATACATAGAGCACCACTCATGGTGCCTCTAGAGCACCACCGCCTGCCCCTCCCTCAAGAGGTGGCAGCCCACCACCACCTGCCCCTCCCTCAGGTGGTGGTGGTCCACCCCCTACCGATCCCTCCTATCCTGGCGACAGTCGTCCGGTCATCGCAGCACCAGCCACCGCTTCTCGTCGTACTATAGCCCACCATGGCAGCGGAACCCCAACACACTACTTCAGGATACTCTCATCCTGAATGCGAGACCACATGCCCTCAGGTACATCCTGTAACACTGCCTCTAGGTGACGATGTATGTACTAAAAATCCACTCCGGTAGCCTCCGAAGGATCCTGTGATGGCCCAGCACCATGGTCATCAAACCAGTGTCTCATCGCTGCCCTCTCCAGATCAGATGGTCGCAACGTGGTGTCCTCCCGCTGACGTCTCTCTCCCCACGACAGTCTCTCTGGCTTCTGACGAGCTAACGCTCTCTGCAACTCCACCTCGCACTCACAAGGTACCACATCTGTACATAAAAACAAGCAGCATATAGTATCAACATCTATATCATATACATATCTCATGCTATCTCAAAATACAAAAACATACATATCAACATCATCAACATACCTCGTCGGTCAAACACCTCCCCTGGAGGTAGCACCATGTCCGGATCCTCTCGAAAGTCAACCCTGACATAGGGGTACCGCAATATCACCTACAACATCTACTTCGATACCTGCGTTGCCTCTGTAGTAAAGAAGTGGCCACCCTCGCCACCACCATGGTGAAGCAACACAGTCGACCATCGCCTTAGCTTCGGCTCTCGCATCCCAGGTGCACCCAATAGAATTTTAGGGCGCAATATCGGCACCCTCTATAGAAACCAGGCCACCAGGATGGACCCGAAGGCAAACTCTCCCGTATCCATGGACCGACAGTGGTCCAGCTATCCTACCATCCTGATATGCAGCATAAGCCCCCAGGTGAAGTGCTCACCGACCAACACTCTCTCCATCACCATCAGTTGGCCACCACTGATCCACTGCATCGCCAATGAACCATAAACTCTCACAATCATCACTGCTATACAACGATGCGCTAGGGCATCCATTGCCCCAATGCTCATGACTATGCCAGACATATAGTTCGGCCCCAAACAATATCTCCGGCCAACGATCGCTAGGGGCGTATCCCTCGGTAGCACCGGCTCCACCGGTAGGGGCATTCCTTGAAATGGGAGCCCAGTCAAAAAATACACATCCTCCACCGCAGTGAAGGGAATCTGCTCTCCCCTCACTATGAAGCAGTGCAGGTTCGGACTCCACATCCAGATAAGAAACTATAGGAGATACTCTTGTGCCTATATCAAGGGGCACTCAAAGAACTTCAGCAACCCAAAGGCTGCCAAAGTCGCACGTACATTAGGCTCCTCAATAGCCATGACGTCTCGCAGCTGGGACTAATCCCGCTCTCGCCAACCAATAGGCATCGTGCACAAAGCTCACCTGCAACACATAAAACCATCCTAAGTCATCCACATGGACAATCAACAACATCAAAAAGACACGTTTTACACCTGTCAACCTTGCCTCCATGGCGCGGTTGTTTAACCCATAGGCGCGCACACATGCGCGCCTGTACACCCCACAGAAAGTCACATGTGCACGCCTGTTCACTACACAGGTGCGCACGTGTGCGTACCTATTCACTACACAGGCGCACCTATTCACTCTACAGGCGCGCACATGCGCATGCCTGTTCAACTAACAGGCATGCCCATAGTGTGCGCCCTTTATCCCCTTATCAGTGCTCCCATGTGCACCTATCCAGTGGACATGCACGCATGTGTGTGCACCTATTACCGGATCGCCTGCGCATGTGGGGCCCACACCCATAAACACCCCCTGTATGGCCCTCCGTACAAACCCTACCCAAAAAATGAAACCCTAATTCTATGCAGGATGATCAGACC
Organism: Picea engelmannii; assembly: GCA_009831015.1. NCBI lineage: Eukaryota > Viridiplantae > Streptophyta > Pinopsida > Pinales > Pinaceae > Picea > Picea engelmannii. The sequence goes on along the minus strand of ML783534.1, from coordinate 818,730 downwards.
ACTAACCTGAAGCTCGAAGATCCTCAATCGAATGCCTCATCCTCCCAGAATCTCACAATCTCCTCTGAATGCTTCTCATCCAATCATTATAGAAGCAAGTACAAATGAGGTGGCAATGTGGGCCCTACAGCTATTTATAGGCCTTTTTTCCAAACTTCCACTCACCATTTCGGGAGCTCCAGGCGTCCATTTCTCGATTCCTCTTCAACCATGGGATCAACATCTTGTCATCTACATCACGACAGTCCCTGGGCCTTTTTTCATCCCGAGCCCCTGGGACGCCATTTTTCAGACCCTAATGAGGTACGCATGCGCATATTCACACTTATCAAATACATGCTCATATATTCGATTATCTTCAGATATTGTTCACATTGGGTATTTGGTTTTCATGTGTGCAGGTACTTGGTCATCATACATTGAGACAACCCCTTCAGGTATATACTCAGCACTGGCATGTAGTCATTCCCTCTGAATATCACTTACATTTCCAGTCACACCCTTTGACATTTTCCTCTAGGATCCCCATTTCCAGCTCTTCAGTACCCACACCTCCATTTTCATCTTCAGTACTGTCACTCGATAGCACTCTTACCCACATGAGTTGTCCCATTCATAACACCCTTTTGCACTTCTGACACTCATGTTGTTTTTCAAAACCCTTTAGGGATGGGAGTCCCGATAGTCTTACATCATGTCACGAATCAACCACATACTCCTTCTCCTCATTTTTCTAGCTTTCCCAACCGACTCCCATATTATCTCTCCACGGTTCTATGGTCGGGCTGGACCTCCGCAGTAGCATGAACCCTCCATTTCATCCACAATCCGTTTACCCATCTGCAAATCTCCCTTCATTTCACCTACCTTATATAGAAAACCACCCATGGGGGCCCCACCCTCCATCAGTTATCCGAGCAAATTATTCCCCACCCGGGCCAACCATATCACACTGGGGCACTCGTTTCTATATTTGTACACTTCTCCCCAATTATTCGTTATTTATTGTACAAACGCCTTTATTTGCAGTCATTACATTACCTTTTTGTCATCACCTTTGGTGACCTTCTTCCCTTTTTTGGCCAACCGCAACCCATGTCACCCCTGGTTGGAGCACTACTTATCATCCACCCTTGCCGGCATCGTCCATGTCTTCAGAGTACCCCACAGGCCACTTACCTCTGCCCTCTGAATTTGTTCACCTTGTCCCACCTCTGGCACAACTTATCCCCGGTCTTGTTGTCCCCCTGACACTTGACCTCGTTGAACGGGTTCAACCACTCTTATCTCACATATACTTCATCCATGTACCTCCTCCACTTCCTAACCTCACCTAGTAGATTTCACGAAGCCATTTTCTTCTGGGAGTCACGTCCCCCTTTTTTTGTCGACATCAACACAGTTTTCCAGAAGGGCGACAGTATCTTGATTCTCATTACCCACCCAATGAGAGATCTCAGACGACACAGGGTGAAACACAATTGCTCCCTATTGTCGTTGACCCCCATAACATTCGATGTCAACACTTTCTCATGTTACGGTGGGTCTTACTTTGTGACTATTGCAGTTAGTTCTTTCACTTGCCAAAGACCTCTGAACTTGGTTGGGCTATCAATGCCCACATAATCGGTGATACTTATTACCACAATCACTGCCTACTATTCAGAGTATGTTCATCCACATAATTGTCTTCTTCCTTTATCATGACCACCCCTGAGGGAACTGCAGTTGTCTACACTAACACTTCATTCCTCTTTTTTGAGTTACATGACACAAGCATGGGGCATGCCCACCTCGTTTGTACGCAGTTTTCTTTTTTGCACACCTCATGGAAGGTTGGGTTCTACCGGTTCCTTTTCCCCTCCAATGGATCGCTCTAGATGATCCCACTATTTCTCTCTCTTACAATAACACTCTCAGTGGAAGAAACATTGATGGATTTTGGATATATGTATGCTCCTAACCTCATCCATCAGGGGGCATCTGTTATCACTGAAATTTCGTCCGCACATGGTTACAAGAATTTAGCATCATCAAACAGTGATGAAGTCATCCATGGACTTGAATTAACACCAAAGAATTCATAAAGGGTCAAAAACTATACAAAGTAGTGAAAAATTGAAAGGTGCTATGAAGACACTGGGCACGCGCACACATGCACGGAACATGAACATAGAAATCATGCACATGCGCATGATGCACGACTGTTATCGCAAAAATCTGTGCACCTAAGAAACGACACATTTATGAGAGTGGTCAGCCTCCCACCCACTTATGGTTCAACTCCCAAGCTGATTTGACACTCAAATCTGGATTAGATTCGACTAGATGGCTGGTCAAAGACCTAGAAATTCCCTGATTAGCCTCTTTACACACTACAAATGGGTTAAACAATAGCTCAAAGGAATGTTATAAAAAGGCCATGGATACACTTCATTTTTCAAGGAATTCAAAGAAAATTTATGCTACCATTATTCTCTTGAGGACTCTATCCTTGCCAAGAGTATATTTTCATCATTGCATTGGGCAATCCATCTCACCCCTTGAGTGGATTAGCAAAGAGTTATTTCACCATTTTCATTTTTATTTGTTGTAAGAAGAGCTTACTTGTGGGGGTCCAAGATCCCTCCCTTGGAGGAAGAAGGGACTCATAGTCCCCTTGCTTCACGGTGTTTTATTTCACTAATATCAGCCTTATCATTGGTGACATGGGTCTCATTGTTCTTTTTGTCTCTATGTCCCTATGCTCATAAATTTAGTTGTTATTGCATTTCTTAGTTTAATTATTAGTTGTTGTTTTCTATTTCTTTTTCTAACTCTTTTCCTTGCAGCTATCCTGCTCAACAGACCCAACTGAGCTTGCAAGCACCTCTATTTTTCTCACTAAGGTGACGGAAGAGGCACAACATATGCCTAAAATAGAGATCGTATGCAAAAGTTACGACCCCGGGAAGTTGATGTACTAACTTACCCAAACGAGGCCCACATGACTTTTGGCACTTCATCTCCTAGGGTTAGGTTTTTGGATGTCTAGGGTTTTTGACATTCTTGTTTATTGTAAAAAGGCCTGAGAGCCTCATTGTAATCATCTTCTTGTGAATGAGTGCAGTCGTCACATCTCTTCTCAGAGATAAGCCGCCACCATTCCAGCAAGCTTGTTTCCACTGTATTTTACAATTTTCAACTTATTTCGTTATTGAATAGAAAACCAATTTTACTGTATCTCTGTTATTTTGTGTTAAGCAGCTGTTAATAATCTGTATTCATTTTGTTCTACTCATAAAATCTAGATCGGTGCTATTAGAGCGGTTTTCTCCTTGTCGTCTTAATGCATGTCCCCAATGAGGTTGGAGTACAAAGAGTTGGGTCTCGAGCTTGTTTCTCTTGAGGAAAAAAGCTCTCGCATGCCCATGCGAACTGTCATGGAAAGAGAAAAGAGGGACGACGGGACATGAGATCCTTTCAAGCTGTTGATTGAGGAAGCCTTTATGCAACAAAGGAACAAGATGATGGATAGTTTCGCACAAATCCTTCGGCGGCTACCAACAGGCGACACATCTTCTTCGAACGGAGGCACCACCCTCTTCAAGGTACAAATAAACTTCGATATTCCTATATTTGAAGGTCAGATAGACTCAGATGTTGTAGACAAGTGGTTGAATCTACTAAAAGGGTATTTTTCTGTCCATAACTTTTCAAATAGAGAAAATATTACTTTTGTGCTCCTCAAAGCCATTCCCTAAGTTAAAAATTGGTGGGAAACTTTCTGTGAGAAAAAGGAAATAGAGGAACCCTCATTACTTTCAGTCACGACCACCTGGGCATCCTTTAGGGATGCTATTAAGGAACAATACTACCTTGTCGGAAGTTATGACGACCTGTATACCAAATGGACCACACTGCAGTAAGAAAGAGACCAAGCAGTGCAAGATTTCACAAATATCTTCCATACCTTACGCACCAAGCTGGGTATCAAAGATTCAGAGTGACATCTGGTGCTAAAGTATCGTGGTGCTTTGCATAGATACATCTAGACTGAAATGGAATTTCTAGACATCTCATCCTTGGGTGCAGCCTACTGATATGCTGTCAAAATTGAGCAGAAGCTCAAACAAAAGACGCGGAAATTTGGGCGTGGGAACCCCTCACAACAAAAGCTATTAAAGGGCATCCCCAACCCAAAGAACAAAGGACATAAAAAATATGGACAATATCAGGAAAAACAGTCCAAGCCGCAAGCAAAGAAGGACACCAAAAAGACAAAGAAAGATATCGAGAAGTGGTGTGACCTCCATAAGGGCCCTTGGCATAACACTGCTGATTGCCACTCAAAGCAGTCGCTGGTGGTTGAAGTGAAAGCCTCTGAATCAGATGTAGATTCTGACTCTGAGATAGAACCAGAAAGGGGAAGAAAGATCATTGACACAGAACCTAGTGCCACCATTGCTACCACCAAGCTCCATCCTGGTGAACCAAACGAGATAGAAGAAGGAAAACACCTCTTCCATTAACAAATGTGGGTAAAAGGCACCCCGCTGCACTTCATCATTGATAGCGGTAGCCAAAAGAACCTCATCTTAGCATAGGTCATCAAGCGGGTGGCCCTGCTAACAACATTGCACCCACAACCCTACACCATTGGATGGCTCCGCCAAGGAAGCGATATCCGCATTAGCCAACAATGTCAACTATCATACGACATCAATCCCTTCAAAGACAAGGTATTGTATGATGTTGCTCCTCTCGAAGGTCATCTCTCAAACGGGGAAGTTTGTCTTCTTCGTGATTCACTCTCAAAATAAGTGAAATATCATAGCCACATCCAGGGTCTCTACGGCCGACTTCTCCACACAGCAGAAGCAAGCAGATAAGGTCATGGAATAATACTCGGATGTCTTCTCCTCACCTACAGGGGTACCTCTACACTACCAGGTCAAGCACCCCATCGATCTGACCCCCAGTGCACCGCTGCCCAATGGGCTAGTCTATCGCCGCTCTTTGTTAGAGAATGAGGAGATCAAGTGACAAATCCAAGAACTGCTCCATGAGGGGCACATCCGTCCCAACTCATCACCTTGTGAGAGCCCAATCATGATGGTACAGAAGAAATATGGAACCTGATGAATCTGTATTGATTATGGGGCTTTGAATAAAATCATAGTCAGAAACCGATACCCAATTCCCTGAATCAACGACCTCCTTGATCAACTCACGGGGGCCAAATACTTCAGTAAGATTGATTTGAAGTCCGGCTACCACCAAGTCTTGATAGAATAGACAGATGTATGGAAGACTACCTTCAAGTCAAAGGAAGGCCTTTTTGAATGGTTGGTCATGCCCTTTGGTTTGACAAATGCTCCAACCACTTTCATGAGGATGATGGACGATATCCTGTGACCATTCATCAATACTTTTGTAGTGGTTTATCTAGATGACATTTTAATTTACAACAAGACTTGGGTCGAACACTTGCATCATATTCAACAATTTTTGCACACCCTACGGTAGCACAAGCTATACACCAACTTGGAAAAATGCTCCTTCGACATGGACAGGGTCCATTACCTAGGATACATAATTGATAAGCATGGAATACATGTGGATCCAGACAAGATCCAAGTCATCCATGACTGGCCCACCCCAACAACACTTACTGAGCTTCAAAGCTTCTTGGGCCTTGCCAATTTCTATTGCAGGTTCATGTTGGGATTCTCCCATATTGCATGGGCCCTCATCCAAATAAACAGGGGTGGTGGTAATGGTAAATTTACATGGGGCTAGTCCCAACAACAAATGCTCAATGATTTGAAGTAGTGCTTATGCTCATCCCCAATACTTTCACTACCAGACCTGTAACATCCCTTTGAGATTGAGACAGATGCTTCAAACTATGCTATGGGCGTCATTCTCACATAGCACGGCCACCCCGTGGCCTATCATAGTGAGACACTGTCAGATATTGTCCGTAAGTACCCTACTTACGACAAAGAAATGTACTCCATTGTGCAAGACTGCCGCCAGTGGAGACATTATTTTCTTGGGAAGGAGATAGTCATCCACACTGATCATAAGTCACTGCAGTTCATGCAGACACAGGGAAAATTGTGGAATGGTCTCCATCAAATGTGGTCCACATGCTTGCAACAATTCCACCTCAACATCAAGTATAAAATAGGAAGCACCAATCACGTCGCTGATTTCCTCAGCAGACCGCTTGTCGTGACACTCACCATGGTACTAGACTCTTGTGGCCATGAGACATCGGGATGGCCCCAACTCTATGAGACAGACCCTGACTTCGCCACCACCTACCAAATGTTGGGTGCAAATGCAATTGTCGATAATTTCCGTCTTCACGATGGGTTGTTCTGTCGTTTGGGCCATATCTGTGTTCCATCAAGTGAGTGAGTGAAGCTAATCTGGGAAGCCCACTACAGTCAGGTGGCAGGACACTTCGGCGTCGAAAAGGTAGTGGAAATTCTACAAAAACATTTCTACTGGCCGAAACTTTGACAGGAGGTCAGCAAGTATATCCGGTCCTGCACTGCCTATGATATTGCCAAACTAACCACTAAGAAACAGGGCCTGTACAACCCTCTTCCTACTCACGATAAGCCATGGGAGTCCATCTCAATGGACTACATGTCAGGCCTTCCATCCACCAAGCGGGGGAATGACTGTGTTTTTGTGGTTGTTGATCTCTTTTCTAAGATGGTGATTCTAGTTGCCTACAAGAAGAGCATCACAACAGAGGCCATTACCAAGCTCTTTTTTGAACGAGTCTGGTTACACTTTGGAATCCCATAAACCATTGTCTTATATCGGGATAGTCGATTTCTCAGCACGTTCTGGTTGAGCCTCTAGTCACTGCTAAACACTAAGCTCACCAAATCCATGACCTTCCACCTCCAGACAGATGGCCAAACCGAGGTTGTAAATCGAATGATTATGCATATCCTTCAGATGTATAATTCAAAGCACCCTCTCACATGGGATGAGAGCCTTCCCTATGTCCAACATAGCTACAACCGAGCCTTGCATAGCTCAACCGACCACAACCCCTTTCAGGTGGTGTTGGGATTCCAACCATTGGGTCCCATAGATGTTGCAATTCCACTTGCGGTCACCTCAACCGACTCATTTCCTGCTCCAACTGAAGCTGACAAAGCCACCCGATTCATTGAGAGGATCCAACACATCCGCCAATAGGTTCATGATATCCTACAGAAGTCCAATGACAAGTACAAACAATGCCATGATCAACATCGGGTGCCACATAAGTTTTAGGTGGGAAACAAAGTTTGGTTGCACTTGCAGAAAGAATGCCTTACAGGACCCCATCAGAAGCTTCACCCACTCCATTATGGACCATGCACTATCCCCAAGGCCATGGGGGATAATGATTTTGAGCTCACATTCCTCCTTTCCTTGGCCTACACCCAGTGTTCAACATGGATAATGTTCTCCCTTATTTCCCACCATTATTGGAAACCTCAGAAGTAGCAGAATAGTTGACACCAATAGAGCTCAACCCAGACTGCATAAAAAAAACATCCAATGATAAAATTTTGGACACATAGATAAAGGGCACTCAACAACAAAAGATCCAACTTTATCAAGTTGTCAAAGCAGGGCAGCTCCTGCACCAAGGCAAGTGGCTCACCCGAGGCCAAATTCAGTAGAAATTTCCTCATCTGATGAGGGACCTTGCAACACCCTGTTTCCCCCAGTCTGTAAAAATAACTATACTGGCCAAGTATTGTGGCAAACGCAGAAATGTGAATGTGTGATGTGAATGGACCTTGTGAAAAAGGTCGATGAATGTAAACAATATTATGAATATATATATTGCAGGACTACTTAGGGGGGGGTGTGCTGAAAAAGAGATCACGATGGATGAATAAAGGTGGTGGAAGGCACTTGGAATGGTGGCATTAACTTCCACCGAAACCAATACCGTATTTGGACTTCACTGGCCCGGAGAACCAAGAGCTGCTCACTAGCCCCAAATTAAATAACTCGCCAGGTTGGTAGGTAAATGGATCCTCATGAGTAATGAGGGATGGGGGTGAACCAACCATCCATATAGTCCTCAGACCTAACCACCGTGAGGAAGATCGTGCCACACACAACCTCATCGAAAAGAGAAAAGGAAGGAAAAGTGTGCGATCAAGGGGAAGACGCGAGGGAAAGAGGAAAAGGAGAACTCTGGAAAAATACAGAGTGAGTGATAGCAGAGAAGAAGGAGAATAACCTTCGTTCCCGGTCATTGGAAAACAGAGACTGAGTCTCGCAGCATCCTGGTCTCATCTCGGGGGTGGCTAGTGGTAAATCTATTGGGAGTCGCTGAGCCTACGGTTGGGTGGAAACAAGCACCCCTCTCAGCAGTTGCACCACCTCTGGTGTTTTTATGATAAGTGTTATATCTTGTATCTTGAAATGTATATTCTAACATTTATGATCATAGTCTGTGCAATTATAAATGGTTTCAATATAAGACTGTCTGTGTGGTTTTTTGACCATAAATGGTGGTTGCATGCTTATAATGGAAAGACTACATATGGCTTATGTTTTATAAATCAATATATATATGTATACCGATCTAATTTAGATTTCAAGTCTGTTCTAGGGAAATCTATACCCTTATCCGTCTCAGGGAATACCCTAGATAGATCTCCCCATAGAGACACCCTTCTTGGAAAGCTTACCAAGAACTTGAAAAAGGATTTGAAGGCACAAGTCTTAGAAATCTTGCACGAGGAAGAATGGTCCTCTCAAAATCCTGATATTTCGGCATTTCAACACTCGAGGTATCCAAGTGCGAACCCTCTCATACTCGCAAGTCCCGAAACCTCGATTTGCGAAACCCCAAAATGGTAGCGTGAGGATAGGTATCGATTGACGGAGGAGATCCTATCGAAAGATCTGAGGTCAGTCACGACTGTTAGATTGGAGGAAGAAACGAGGGCGTTAAATTCCTTAACCCTTCTCTTGTATCTTCATAAGTAGTGAAGAAATCAGGACTGTAGATTCCCAAGGTTTGTGAGAGTACCAGAACCGTTCATTCATAAGGACATGTGGTAGTTGGTAAGCGTTTCAGGGTTTCGACACTTAGGGAATCAAAGTTAAAGAACCCTTGTCATCGCGAGTCACAAAATACCAATAATCGAATCCCTGAAATAGTTAAAAGTGTGGATAACTATCGATTGACGGACGAGATCATATTGGAACGTCTACGGTCAGTCGTGACCGTTAGATTGGAGGAAGAAACGAGGGTGCTAAATGCCTCAACCATTTTCTTTTATCTTCGTGAGTAGTGAAGAAATCAGGACCGTAGATCCCCAAGGTTTGTGGGAGTATCTGGACCGTCCTTTTATAAGGGCACATTGTAGTCGGTAAGAGTTTCAGCATTTCGACACTCGGGGAATCAAAGGGCAAGAACCCTGGTCATCGCGAGTCATGAAATCCCGATAACCGAAACCCCAAAATAGTTTTAAGTGTGAATAAGTTTGAGAAAGATGGGATTTGAACATGACCATTGATCGTCTTGAACAGATCATAATGGTTGATGATGGTTAAAGTTTGCAACCATACATCAAAGGGACACGTGGCTGTCGGTCAACATTTTGGCGTTTCAGCACCCAGGAAACCAAAGGGAAAGAACCCTTGTCTTCGCAAGTCACAAAATCCCGATACCCGAAACCCTGATGTGCTCTATGGCATAAAGGAGGAGTCCCGAAAGGATCTAGATTGTCCATCGAAGGAGATGCGTGGTGAGCGTTCAGAGTTCATGGAAAGCTCTGAAATCTCGTGGACCGTTGGATCCATATCCTCGAGGATCGTTGATCTCCTATATGAATCCCCGTATCGAGATTCAAAGATTTGAGTGACAAGAGTTTTGGAGTCGTCACATCGTGAACTCCTGGTTCACGAAACTCCAAAAAGATTCGAACCGTTGGATCTAAAACATCGAGAGTCGTTGGATCTCATAAAAGAACTCGCGTATCGGGTTTCGGGGTTTGAATATTCGAAATACCTCACTCTCTTGCATTTCAAACTCTCGATTTCTGAAATCCCGATACGGCTAGGACCATCAAATCAGGGGAGGCTTATAGCCATTGATCTCCCTTTGGAGGGGAACTTCGAAGATTACAGAGTTTCGGGGATTCGAAAGGGAGAGGAAGAGACATCGCATCGTGATTCCCCAAATCATGAAAAGATGGTAAGTGCTTTGTCGATTTAGCACGTGGTCATAGAATAGGGTCACGTGGACAAGACCCAAGCAGGGAGCTTGTCACTCGTCATCCCTTTTGTGGTTTGACATTTCGGCATTTCAGGGTTTGTAGAGTTGAAAGACTCGACTCACTTATATCGCTAAGTCACAAAATGCGAAAAGGTGCCTAGTTGTTTGGCTGGTGGTCATAACCAACGATCACATGGAGGTGGAAAAAGGGAAGAGCTATCCTGTGCTAAGCCCTGTAGGACTTCAGGGATTCTGTCCCTCGAGAAAAGGCAAAAAATTTATTATGCCATAGTGGGTGTGTTACAAATTGGTATCAGAGCATGGTTACAACACTTGGCCTGCTTAGGCTCGTGAACAAGTTGCATAGAAGCTCCTTTTGGAACACTCCTAAAAGGAGTAACCCCCTGTCTTAACCTTTCTAATCAAAAGACAAAGTTAAGAATGAGAAAAAAAAAAAAAAAAAACCCTATTGTGTGTGTGTACATGTGAAAATATGAATTATGTACTGGTTATAAATAAATATAAATATTGACTAACAACCAACATTTTTTGTTTTTCACACAAGCAGAAGATTAATCGCGGGAAATTTCAGACATATAAGATGGTGACTCACCATGAAGTGGGGGAAGGCTCCCACAATAGAGACGAAGAGTCTGACAAAAGGAGGGTAGTAGGGACCCCTCCAGATCTAGCTGAGACTGTGAGGAGTTTCATGGTCGAATTACAAAGATGCAAGGCTGACAATGAAAGGATGATGAAAGAACAAGAAAAGCAAACATAAATTAATGCAGTTTTACTACAAAGTTTATCCAATCTACAAAGACAAATGCAGCATGAACCTGAAACTCAGAAACATGGTCATATCAGTGGCCACACTGAGAGGAGCACCTCGAAAAAGGTCCACCCCAGAGATAAAGGACAAGCGCCGGATGATTCCTCTGAGAAGGAAGCTGGTGATTCAGAGGGATCTTCTAGCAATAGAACCAGTTCCTATTTCTGAAGGAAACAAAAGAGGCAAAAGTCTTCCAAAGGTCAAAAATTTGAAGAATTCAGAAAAGCCAAACCACCCTCCTTCGACAGTGAAATAAAGAAGGGAGAGGAAGCAGAGGCCTGGCTGCTTGGACTAAAGAAGTATTTCAGAGTCCACGACTTCTCAAAAAATATGAAGGCCCGAGTGGCCACCTTCAACTTGAATGGAAAGGCTTCCATTTGGTGGGAAGATCTTAAGAATGTGAAAGGGGTTCTTAAGAATGTGAAAGGGGTTCGCGAAGAGGACCTGTTCTGAAAGAAATTTGAGAAATACTTCTGGAAGAAGTATTTGTCAGAAAAATATTTCGACGAGAATACCAAAGAGTTTTATGAACTCAAACTGGGACAACTCACTATAGAATAATATGTCAACAAATTCCTCGATTTGTTGAGGTATGTACCCTATATCAGCAGAAAAGGTAAAGATGCAACGCTTCATCAATGGTCTACCTAAGGACTATCGGAACAAAATTGAATTTGATGAGCCAAAGACTCTAGAAGGCACTATTCGAAAGGCAACCTATTGTCATGAACAGTTTGGGCATCGAGAAGAACCTCACAAAGGATGGAAACAGAAGAATAGTTCAAGATTTCAGAAAAAGGGGATTAAATTCCCAGGATTTACGAACTATAAGAAGAACCCAAGAATGATCTTCCTAGCCTGAAGTGTGCACCAATAGAATTTTCCCTCTTTGAGTGGAAATAAAACTTTTGGACCCATATCAGTGAACACTGATAACCCAAAGAGAGAACCTTTGAAATGATGGGGTTGTGGGGAAGAACATCTATTGATAGACTGTCCACACCGATAACAGAATAGTCGGAGGATTTATAACATCTAGGAAACTACCACCGTCAATGATGTGGCCAGGAGTGTGCCACAAATCTATGCGGCCTTGGATAATAACCAAGCCGACCACCAAGCTTCAGTAGTGGAAATAGAAGGTATGATTTCCAACCATCTAGTGTCTATTTTGATTGACCTTGGTTCAAATTTGAGTTATATAGCCCCTAAAGTTATTTATAAGTGTAAACTACAACCACAAAAACATACAAGGCCATGGTTGGTATAGTTAGCCACTGGCACCAAAAGAAAGGTAACAGAGGTTATACCAGCCTGCCGATTGATGTTGGGGAAATTCCCTACCCAAACAACCCTTAACTTATTACCCCTGGGATCGTATGATATGTTGATTGGTATGGACTGGTTAGCTTCCCATAAAGCCAGATTGGACTGTTACCATAAAACCTTAGAATGTGTAAGTAAAGGAGGGAAAAAGATAACCCTTCAAGGGATCCGAAAACCTATCTCGATGAAACAAATATCAACTCTGAAAATGAGGAAGTATTTCCAAAAGGGATGTTCCCTATATGCAATATAGGTGTTGAAGACAATCGAAGGTGACAAACCAATCCCTGATGATCACCCTATCCTGAGAGAATACAAAGATGTGTTTCTAGAAGAGGTACCAAGTTTACCTCTGAGAAGGGACATTGACTTCTCGATAGAACTTGCACCAGGAGCGGTGCCGGTGTCTAGGACACCCTACCCGATGAGCACACCTGAATTAGTTGAACTCAAGTTGTAATTAAAATAAATGATGGATAAGGGCTATATTCGGCCCAACATGTCTCCATGGGGAGCACTAATCTTGTTCATGAAAAAGAAGGACAATACCCTTAGACTGTGTATAGATTATAGGAAACTCAATAAGGTAACCATAAAGAACAAGTACCCCTTGCCCAGGATCAATGACCTGTTTGATCAATTAGGGGGTGTGTCTATTTTCTCAAAGATTGATTTGAGGTTGGGATACCATAAAGTCTGAATCAAGGGTGAAGACATCCATAAAACTGCCTTCCGAACGAGGTATGGTCACTATGAGTTTGTGGTAGTGCCATTTGGGTTGACCAATGCCCCTGCCACTTTTATGTGCTTGATGAACAATGTGCTCAGCAAGTTCCTAGAAAAATTTGTGCTTGTTTTTATTGACGATATATTAATTTACTCCAAGAATAGAAAAGAGCATGAAGAGCATATTAGACTTGTGCTGCAAGTGCTAAGAGAACATTAGCTCTATGCCAAATTCAACAAATGTGAATTCTTCCAGAAGAAAATACATTACTTAGGCCATCTTCTCTCTGAAGAAGGAGTAGTGGTCGACCCTGACAAAATCAGGTCTATCATGGAATGGCCTACCCCAAAGCATGTTTCAAACATCAGATCCTTTATGGGATTAGCATAATACTATAGGATATTTATAAAAGGATTCTCTAATATTAGTTGTCCAATCACTGCCCTACAGAAGAAGGGGACAAAATTCCTATGGACACAGAAATGTGAAGAAAGATTTCAAACCCTGAGACATCTACTGACCCATGCACCCGTGCTGAAGATCGTCGATCCAGAAGATGACTTCCTCGTGTGCACAGATTCCTATAAGGAAGGGCTCAGAGGAGTCCTTATGCAGGGAGGAAGTGTGATCTACTATGAATCCCGAAAATTGAACAAGCATGAATTCAACTATGTGACCCATGATCTAGAGCTAGCTGCCATAGTGCATGCCTTGAAAATGTGGAGGCATTACCTCCTAGGAAGACAATTTGTACTTATGACAGATCACTATGGATTGCGATACCTGTTTGATCAACCAAAGCTCAATGCTAGACAAGCTAGGTGGATGGCCCTCCTTAGCGAGTTTGATTTCAAAATCAAACACATTAAAGGAAAGAAAAATAGGGTGGCTGATGCTCTTAGCAGAAGTATGAAAACAATTCACCTGGTAGCGGTGAGCACCTATGAGATAGATGTCAAGAAAATAATCAGAAATGCACAAGAAACAGATCCCTTCATCCAGACCATGACCATGTACCTATAGCAAGAACCCGCCGGAGTAAAATATGAAGGCTACTAGATGACCGAAGGAGGTCTGCTCACTTACAGAAGAAAATTTTATATTCCAAATGGTGACGACCTGAAGAGGTTCATACTGGAAGAACTACATAGAAGACCCTATTCTGGTCATCCAGGATACCAGAAGATGATCACGGCCACCAAGAAACAATTCTATTGGCCTAGAATGAAGAAAGACATAGCCGAGTACTTGGCCAAATGCATAGAGTGCCAACAGGTTAAAGCAAAACACCAACACCCAACAGGATTATTACAACCTCTACCAATCCCATAATGGAAATGGGAAACCATCTCCATGGATTTCATCACTGGATTCCCAACCTCGACCAAACAGAATGATGTCATCATGGTAGTGGTGGATAAATTGAGCAAGTCCACTCACTTTATCCCCGTCAAGTCAACTTGCAAGGCAATAGACATCGCCCAGGTATTCATGAAGGAGATATTCAGACTGCATGGTATGCTGAAAGAGATCGTGTCCAACAGAGACACGAAATTTACTTCCAACTTTTGGAAGTCACTAATGGCTGGTTTAGAGACCAAATTATTGTTTAGCACTCCCTATCGCCCTCAAAACGATGGACAGACAGAAAGAGTGAACCAAATACTTGAAAACATGCTAAGAATGCATGTAATGAATCAACCCAAGAAGTGGGAAGACTACCTTCCACTGGTAGAATTCGCCTACAACAACGACTACCAAGCATCCTTAAAGATGAGTCCCTTCGAAGTCCTCTATGGTAGGCCGTGTAACACTCCAGTCAGCTGGAGTAATCTCGTAAAAATGTTTTATTTTGGACTCGACATGTTGAAATAAATGGAACAACAGCTGACTCAGATAAAACAAAACTTGAAGATCGCTCAGAACCGACAGAAAAGTTATGTCGACCAAAAGAGAACTCCAAGAGAGTTCAAAATGGGAGAGCATGTATATCTCAGAGTTAGGCCCAGGAAGAGTTCTCTGAAAATGGGAGCTTGTGCCAAGTTATCACCTCGGTATTGTGGACCCTTTGAGGTTCTATATAGAGTGGGACCTATAGCCTATAGGCTATCACTTCCTCCCATAGTCAAAGCACATAATGTTTTCCATGTTTCATTATTGAAGAAATATGTACATGATGCTAACCATATAATTGATTGGTCTGTGATCCAGGTGGAACCAGAGGGATAATTTATACCAGAACCTCAATGCATACTGGACAGAAAGGAAACCCCACTCTGGAACTGAACCATTGCATAGGTCAAGGTGCAATGGAAACATTTTGGCCCGGATGAGGCTACATGGGAAATGGAGGATGCCATGAAATGAGCATATCCAATTTTGTTTACACCTGTGCATGCATGTCAAGTTGATAGATAGAACATCGAGGACGATGTTCCTTTAAGGGGGAGGGAATTGTAACACCCTGTTTTCCCCAGTTTGTAAAAATAACAATACTGGCCAAGTATTGTGGCAAACTCAGAAATGTGAATGTGTGATGTGAATGGACCTTGTGAAAAAGGTCGATGAATGTAAACAATATTATGAATATATATATTGCAGGATTGCTGAGGGGGGGATGTGCTGAGAAAGAGACCATGATGGCTAAAGAAAGGTGGTGGAAGGCACCTGGAATGGTGGCGTTAACTTCCACCGAAACCAATACCGTATTTGGAGTTCACTGGCCCAGAGAACCAAGAGCAACTCTCTGGCCCCAAATTAAATAACTCACCAGGTTGGTAGGTAAATGGCTCCTCGTGAGTAATGATGGATGGGGGTGAAACACCCATCCATAGAGTCCTTAGACCTGACCACTACGAGGAAGATCATGCCACATGCAACCTCGCCGAAAATAGAAAAGGCAGGAAGAGTGTGCGATCAAGGGGTAGACACGAGGCTAAGAGGAAAAGGAGAACTCTGGAAAAATATAGAGTGACTGATAGAAAAGAAGAAGGAGAGGAACCTTCATTCTAGGTCACTGGAAAATAGAGACTCGGTCTCGCAGCATCATGGTCTTAGCTCGGGGGTGGCTAGTGGTAAATTCGTTGGGAGTCGTTGAGCCTACGGTTGGGTGGAAACGAGCACCCCTCTCACTAGTTGCATCACCTCTGGTGTTTTTCTGATAAGTGGTATATCTTGTATCTTGAAATGTATATTTTGACATTTATGATCATAGTCTGTGCAATTATAAATTGTTTCAGTATAAGATTGTCTGTGTGGTGTTTTGACCAGAAATGGTGGTTGCATGCTTATAAGGGAAAGACTACGTATGGCTTATGTTTTATAAATCGCTATATATATGTATACCGATCTAATTCAGACTTCAAGTCTGTTCTCAGGAAATCTATACCCTTATCTATCTCAGGTAATACCTTGGATAGATCTCCCCGTAGAGACACCCTTCTTGGAAAGCTTACCAAGAACCTGAAAAAGGATTTGAAGGCATAAGTCTTAGAAATCCTACACAAGGAAGAATGGTCCTCTTAAAATACCGATATTTCAGCATTTCGACACCGGGTGTATCCAAGTGTGAACCCTCTTGTACTCGCAAGTCTCGAAACCCTGATTTGCGAAATCTTGAAATGGCAGCGTGAGGATAGGTATCGATTGAAGGACGAGATCATGTTGGAAGATCTGAGGTCAGTCACGACTGTTAGATTGGAGGAATAAACGAGGGCATTAAATTCCTTAACCCTTCTCTTTTATCTTCGTAAGTAGCGAAGAAATTGGGACCGTAGATTTCCAAGGTCCGTGAGAGTACCAAAACCGTTCATTCATAAGGACACCTGGTGGTTGGTAAGCGTTTCGTCATTTTGACACTCGGGGAATCAAAGGGCAAGAACTCTGGTCATCGCGAGTCATGAAATATTGATAACCAAATCCCTAAAATAGTTTAAAGTGTGGATAGTTTAAAGTGTGGATAAGTATCGATTGACGGACGAGATCCTATCGAGAGGTCTAAGGTCAGTCATGACCATTATATTGGAGGAAGAAACGAGGGCGTTAAATGCCCCAACCCTTTTCTTTTATCTTCGTGAGTAGCGAAGAAATCGGGACTGTAGATCCCTAAGGTCTGTGGGAGTATCTGGACCGTCCTTTTATAAGGGAACGTGGCGGTCAGTAAGCGTTTCAGTGTTTCGGCACTCGGGAAATCAAAGAGAAAGAACCCTAGTCATTGCGAGTCGCGAAATCCCGATAACCAAAACTCCAAAATAGTTTTAAGTGTGAATAAGTTTGAGAAAGCCAAGGTTTGAACGTGACTGTTGATCATCCTAAACAGATCATAATGGTTGATCATGGTTAAAGGTCGCAGCCATACATTAGAGGGACACGTGGCTGTCGGTCGACATTTTGGCATTTCGGAACCTGGGAAACCAAAGGGCAAGAACCCTTGTCTTCGCAAATTGTGAAATCCTGATACCCAAAATCTCGATGCGCTCTGTGGTAGAAAGGAGGAGTCCGGAAAAGATCTAGATCATACATCGAAGGAGATGCGTGGTGAGTGGTCAGAGTTCGGGGAAATCTCTGAAATCCCATGGACTGGTGGATTCATATCCTCGAGGATCGTTGATCTCCTACACGAATCCCCATATTGAGATTCATGGATTTGAGTGACAAGAGTTTTGGAGTCGTCGCATCATGAACTCCCGATTCACAAAACTTTGAAAATATCTGAACCATTGGATCCAAAATGTCGAGAGCCATTAGATCTCATACAAGAACTCAAGTATCGGGTGTCGGGGTTTGAAGAGTTGAAAGAATTGACTCTCTTGCATTTCGAACTCCTTATTTTTGAAATCCCGATACGGCCATGACCATCAGATCAGGGGAGGCTTATAGCCATTGATCTCCCTTTGGAGGGGAATTTCAGAGATTACGAAGTTTCGGGGATTCGAAAGGGAGAGGAAGAGACATCACATTGCGATTCCTTGAATCGCAAAAATCCTCTAAGTGCTTTGTCTATTTAGCATGTGGTCATGGAACAGGGTCATGTGGACAAGACCCAAGTGGGGAGCTTGTCACTCGCCAGCCCTTTCGGGGTTCGACATTTCATCATTTCAGGGTTTGTAGAGTCGAAAGACTCGACTTGCTTATATCGCTGAGTCATGAAATGTGAAAAGGCGCCTAGTTTCTTGGCCGATGGTCATAACCGATGATCACATGGAGGTGGAAAAAGGGAAGAGTTAGCCTGTGCTAAGCCCGATAGGACTTCAGGGATTTTGTCCCTCGAGAAAAGGTGAAAAATTTATTATGCCGTAGTGGGTGTGTTACAGATATCAATGCAATGGAGACCATTTTTTAATAAGGAGGGATGATTGATCCAGATTGATATTGGGGGCCACCCACCTTTTCCAACTGGATCGAAATAGTTTTCTGGCAATTTTGGTAATTTAGTATTTTTAGCAGTTTTCACTTCCGGAGCCGTTTTGAGGCCCTAAACGGTGTTCTTTTGGGAAAAAAGGTTTGAAATAAGAAATTTCCTTCAATATTTCACCTAAAATGAATCTCCTCTATGATACCTTTCCAACGAGCTATCATACGCCTAAAACGAATATCATATGCAAAAGTTACGACCCTGGGAAGTTGATGTACTAACTTACCCAAACAGGGCCCACATGACTTTTGGCACTTCATCTCCTAGGGTTAGGTTTTTGGATGTCTAGGGTTTTTGACATTCCTGATTATTGTAAAAATGCCCGAGAGCCTCATTGTAATCATCTTTTTGTGAATGAGCGCAGTCATCACATCTCTTCTCAGAGATAAGCAACCACCATTCCAACAAGCTTGTTTCCGCTGCATTTTACAGTTTTCAGCTTATTTCGTTATTGAATAGAAAACTATTTTTATTGTATCTCTATTATTTTGTGTTAAGCACCTGTTAATAATTTGTATTAATTTCATTCTGCTCATAAAATCCGGATCAGTAGTGACATCGTTGATCTGTTTGATTATAATGCCTCTTGTTCCCCTATCGGTGCCCTATTTCTTCATCTCTTCTACCAATGTTTTTTCCTTGGACTTATCGTCAAGAATCAACGTGGGAGCCATACCCTAGGTGAGTAATCTTGTTATCTGTGTGATAAGTTCAACAGTTAGGGGGTGGGTTTGTCCAGCCATACATCCCCTCCATGTGTAACTGCTAATAGTTGCTTGACGCATGTTGACTCATATTTGCCTTTGCCAAAGTGTGGTATCTTCAAAAATCCTAGGATTCCTATTCTATCCAGTCCAGTTGCCCACTGGTGTGGATGAGTGATGGTTTCTCCAAGTTGGTTCATGACTATTTTTTAAATAACGACCTGTGGTGCAAGCTCTGGATATTTGGTTTCATCTACTACGTCATGGTCAGAATACTTGATCTTCCCAACATGACCCAATAGTTGTGGGTACACCTATACTCTCTCTGGTATGCGAGGTAGCACAATTTCTGCAATTAGTTTCTTTCGAGGTGAGCTCAGTATGTGAAATTGGTCCTCCTACTGTGTTGGCTGGCTCAAAGTTCTAGCAGCTCCTGGTTGTTCCCCTGTCATCCACTTTGGCCAAGCCCAGGTAGTTCCAGCGGTCCCCTTGGCTGGTTGACCTAAGCCGGGTGCTTGCATCTCGTCTGGTTGCTCCTTTGCTCCTAGTTGTTGTGTCATTTTGTTTACTTCCACAACTGCTTCATTTTGTTCCGGTTGTACTTCCTGGTGGGTTTTTTCTTCCATGTTCTGAGACTCTTGCACCACTGTTGTTGTGTCCTATTCCATGGCCTCTGTTTGTGGTTTCAGAATCTCCTCTAGTATTGGTATGGACACTACTGGGATTTCCTCTGGCGATGGTATTTCATCAATATCGACAATCTCTGGTGGTTTTTGGTCATTTTATTCCAGTGGTCCTCGTGACCTATTATGAACCCTGGTCGATCTGGCTATCTAGCCTAGTTCTGCGAGCTCCAGTGGTTCCATAATGGTTTTTGTCCAATGTATGTTGAGTTCGATTGGCTTCAGTGAGCTCTGTGGTCGCACTTCGTTCATTCTATCTATTGTTGCTCTTTTTCTGTTCTCCTTCCACGAATAGACTAACTTCTTTTGTGCTCATGTGTTGTATGGGCTCATCATGAAGCTTGTCGAGGATGCTTCCTCCATCATGCGATTAATGCACCTTTACCTGTGAGTTCAATGAATCCGCGATGGTTTTGTACTTTCCATTATGCCTGCTCTACCATCTCCATGCATGTTTAATGTGACATCACATCTGTCCTTGCCTTGCTTTAACTCTGCCTCGTGCTATCCTGTCAGCCTTCTTTCGCCGACTTTCATTTTCCCACTTGTTTCCCTTTTCAATATGGCTGTTATATTTTCCCTTGCTAGCTTTGTGTTTCGTATGTGGCTTGTCCATCATGTTGCTCCCTATTTTAGGTTGTTTTCTATTTATTTATTTTTATTGTGCGGTGGGTGGTCAACAGTCCTTGTACAACTTTCAGTCATCTCCCATTGATCATTCCTCTCCGAGGTCTATGCCTGCTAGATATCTTAAGTGTACAACTCCTTCATCCATGATAGATTTTACCTCGTATGGTACTAGCCAATGCATCCTCAACTTTCCTGGGTGTTGCAATGATTTACATTCGTAGAGAAATACTAGATCTCCTTCCCCTAACATCTTCCTCTTGATGTGGCGTCGTGCCAAGATTTGTCTCTTGCTTTCTGTACTTGTTGATGGAATCCTGCCAAGATTCGGTCTTCCTCCATCGACAGTAAGTGATTTAGTATTTCCTGTACTATGCCTTGTTTTGTCATTTGTGTGATAGCTGCTATACGTAGACTGGGTATTAAAAATTCTAACTAAACTACTGCTTCTTGACCATAGACTAGTTTGAATGGTGTGTGGCCTGTCAACTTTTTGCATGTGGTTCTATACACCCATAACACTGCTGGTACCTTGAGGTCCCAATCATCCCTGTTGATGTTAGATATCTTTGTCAAGGTGTTCTCTAAAATTTTTTTGAAGGCTTCTACCGTTCCATTTGCCTGTGGATGATACGGTGTGATTTTTTGGTGATGAACTTCAAACTCTTCGAGTTTCACTTGGATGGTTTTTTTTATGAAGTGTGTTTCTTGGTCACTCATCAGAATTCTTGGGCACCCGAATCTAATAATTACCTGTTCAAACAGAAAATGTAAAGTTGTCTCTGCACTGCAATATTTTACGGGTGCAACTTCTACCCATCTTGTTAAGTATTCCATCACGGTGATGATATATCTCGCCCCTGTTCTCTTGGCTAGTGGGTGAATAGGTCCCATAAAGTCTATTTCCCATTTCTCGAATGTCTGAAGTGTCACTTGTGGTCATAGTGGCATCTTGTCCCTTTTGTTGGGTTTTCCTACCCTTTGACAGACATCGCATTGCTGACAGTACTCTTTCGAGTCTCTATGGATCATTGGCCACCATACTCCTGCGCGTAGTACCTTCTGCATGGTAGCTTTTCTTGCATAATGCACTCTTGTTATTCCCTCGTGGGATTTTGCTAAAATTCTTAGTCGTTCATGGTATAGTACATATCTTCATAAGATGCTATCTATGCCCATATTGTATAGATGTACTGCGATCAATTGATAGTTGGTTGCGCAGACTACCAGGTTCTTATTCTACACAGTGGTATATTCTTGTGGCGCAGTACCTGTGCTCAAGTACTGGATGATATCTGCGAAGTAATCATCATCAATATGTACTGAGAATAGTTGTGCATTTGGAAAGTTGTCTTCTAAATTCGTTCATTCCTCTCCATTTGTGACCCTCGATAGGTGGTCAGGCCTTGCATTCATTTTTCCTGGTTTGACTATTACTTCAAAGTCAAATTCTTGAAATAGCAATAACCATCGATAGATTCTCCCCCCCAACACTGGCTTGTTGACTAGGTATTTCAAGGCTGAGTGATCTATAAACATCTTAAAGTGTTTTCCCAATAGGTAATATCTGTATTTCTGTAGTGCATAAACCATATCTAGGACTTCTCTTTTTGTCATGTTATAATTTTGTTCTGATTCTGATAGTTTTCTTCTTGCGAACCCTATCGGGTGATCCAAGTCCCCTGCTCCTAGTTGCGCTAAGATAGCTCCAAGTGCTATTGCCGATGCATCTACATGTACATCGAATGTCTTTTCCCAATCGAGAAATACTAATATAGGTGCAGTAACCATTTTTTCCTTCAGGGTATCCGGACCGTGTTGACATTCATCATTCCATTGGTACTTTGTATCTTTTCTTAACATTTTTTCCATTGGTGTTGTGATCTGCGCATAGCCTTTGATAAATTTCCTGTATTATCCTATGTGTCCTAACGTTGCTCTTAATTGGCGGACTATTTTTAGTGCTGGTAGGTTAACAATGACTGCGATTTTGGCTGGATCCACTAGCAAACCTTGTTTTCATACTATGTGTCCCAATATTATCCCGAATGGTGTTCCAAATATGAATTTATTGATATTCAGTGATATCTGGCACTGTCTGCATCGTTCTAACATCAGTCATAAAACTTCCACATGGTTTTTCAATAGGCTATAAACCGTCCAATCATCCAGGTATACTTCAAGAAATTGGTGGATGAATTCCTTAAATGCTATGATGATCACTCTGGAGAATATCGTAGGGGAATTCTTCAGTCCGAATGGAATGACTATATACTAACAAGATTCCCATTCTGTCGTGAACGTGGTCTTGTGTCTATCCTCCTATGCTATCTTAATCTGATGATATCCTGAGAATCCAGCTATTGGTCTCCAGTTTTGATCATGTTTTTTCCTATATTACATCACAAAGATCTCCATTTCTATACCCAGTATCACCCCTTTTGGCCTTGTTTTGACATAATTGACATCTCCCTACCACTCAATGGGGCTACTGAAGGTATCTTTACGTTTAAAGTTATTTTTATGAATTTTGATGCTTTAAATTAATAATGAAACTAACGTGGCTTGGGTTAGGTACCATTTCTATTTTTGGAACAGGATATTCCAGTACCAGGTACCAGCTCGCACTCTGTGGAGACACCAATGAAGTTGCTAAATAAATTTGCGCGTTATGGCCAGAGTGGGAGACAACGAGATTTACATGACAGATGGAGCCATCGCTCATATGATGGTTGAAGGCACAATGATAGAACTGAGTCGTTAATATTTCATGGTTCACACTTCATGACACTACGTGTCACGAAGATGTGAAGACCGTTTTTAAACTTGATTTCAAGCTATTTTCGGATCTGGGATCCGTTGGAATTAATGTATTTTTTTTGCTTTAGACTGTTATGGAGTAGGATCTATATATAACCAGAGGACCACTCCTAATAGACAGTTGGATTATGTTATGTTATATCGTGAATACATGTTTCTGAATACAAGCTACTGTTGCGTTATGTTATTTCACTGTCATACTATTTGAGCTATTTTCTTGGAGTAAATGGAGTATGAAGTATACACAGTGGTTGCATAGAATGACATAGTTAGTTCTGGTTCTTCCCTTTGGCGTTTGTACCTTTTGGTTGGGCCCGCCAAACAGGTTCAAGTCGCTGCTGTTCTTGCATTAAATTTAGATTATTTCAGTATCGTAGTAATTGCATGCATGTTAGTTTATTGAGTCTTGAAATTAATTGTTCAGAATATTGATTGATTATTCTTCAACTGTATCGTTTCCAGCTTATTAAATATCTGCTACGTTGATGAGTATTGAAGCATGGTTGATTCCTGTAGAGTTTAGAGCATGAGCTAGGTCTGTTTCAATTCCAGTTTTCAATCTGACCATAACTTAGAGTTTGAATGTACTTTGCCTTGTTAGATAGTGAGGCCACTCTGTTTTGTTAGATAGTTAGGTTGCAATTAACTTAGAGGAAGCTTCCGGTACCAGTAGGGTAAGTAGAGTAGCTCTTTATTTTTCCTGTAGACAGAGTTAGATTTGTTTTCAATGTTTAGATTAAAATAATTTTAGGAAATAATCTTTCTGTGATAGATAGAAATAGTGTTGGTAGATGATTAAAGATAGTGGTATACAGTCTTGTGAAATTACAGTAGAGCAGAAATAGAAGTACCAGCACTCAAGCATAGAACTGTTTCTCTTTTGATGAATTGAACGGGAAATGATAAGTTTCAAGATAGTCATTAAGATTCAGTTTCTCAGAGTGAGTTTATGTTTTCTTTTAAGGATAGTATTTAGATAGGAATTATCTTACCCGCACATACAGTGTAGCAGCTCTAAGTTTACTTACCTTGGTTTGACAATTTAGTGTTTCAGGTCATTTAAATCTTCAATTTAGCAGCCTGACATTTTTGGCGTCGTTGCCAGGGAGCTGTTTAAAAGGTAAGTTAGATAGTTGTCTTGATTAGTTTTAGAATGCACTTAGTTTGGTGTGGTATGTTAGCAGGTTGATAGTAAGAGGAGCTGTGAAAACAAAAGGGTGAAAGCCGACATATCATCTATCACAGGTACTCTGAAACTCAATCTTAGTTTCTTTTCTTTCAGTTAGTATGATTTCATGAGAAATAGAGTTTCTAGAGGTAGATTTAGGAGAAATATAGACCCACAAAAAGGAGAAACCTACACCCAAAAAGCGATAGAAATTGAGACTGAAATTCTGGCTGAGGAAACCATAGAACAAAACCTAGAACCAGGAAACACCATACATCAGCAAACTCAAAATCTTGGTGATCCAGCCCTGGATGACACAGTTGATCCAGAGAAAATACAGGCTCTTCTCGGGAACCCTAACTCTGTAGTTTCACAGATAACAACTTCAACTGTGAGATCAAAGGCCATAGGATCCTCAAAAGGACCAATAGGAGATAACACCACTGATAAAAAGAATCCAAAAAGGTGGGATTTCACACCCTCACCAAAGAAAGATCGTATTGCATATACAATTCTTGGTAATCCTTTTACCATGGGAGAAAGAGGGAGAGACTTACATGGGGAAATTCATATTGAAAATGAAGGTGAAGAACAAGCAGAGAATGAGTTAACATCAGAGACCACCTTCGGATTTCCTATTTTGGATTTAGTCCAGAATGTCAATATGAAAAATATCCCACTTTTAGCATTACCAACCTTCCATGGGAAAAATAGTGAAGACCCAGATGTCTTTCTTTTTGAGTTCGACATCCTGTGCAGGAGTTATAATTATCTCCAGGATGCACATAAACTGAAATTATTTCCTGCCACCCTGAAAGATTCTGCATTACGTTGGTTCATGAGTTTAGGAGAATACAACATTAGATCTTGGGAAGATATGAAGGCAAAATTTTTAAAGAAGTACCAGGACTATTGCAGAACCAAGGATTCTCGGAATGACATCTTCAAAATGCAACAGGAAGATGAAGAAAGCCTTGAGGATTTTCTAGAAAGATTTACCTATACCCTTCAAAAATCTAAATATAATGATCTCCAGGATGAAGCAATCAAGACTCTTTTCTTAAAAGGAGTTTTGGAGGAATATATTGATATTCTCAATTTAATGGCCTCAGGAGACATTTATCAAAAACAATTTGAAGCAATTAGTGAACTCTGTAGAACTTACTCAAGGAGTAAAGGGAAAACTGCAAAAAGTGTGAGAGAACCGGTCAACAAAAATACCAAAACATCCACATCTGGTGGAGTTACTAAAGTCGAATTGAGAAACCTTTTGGAAAATTTTAAAACAGACCTTCTAGGAACACTCAGCTCTTAATTAAACACTTTGAAGATTAAGAGAAAGCAAGAAGAGGAAAACCTTGTCCTAAGCATATTTTGCCCAAAATGCAGAAAAAGGCATCCTTTACGAGAATGTCCTTTGGACAATGTTTCTGTATGTGCAATATGTACTGAAAACCATAAAACAGAAGATTGTCCATCCTTACCTGGATTACAGGCAATATTTAAGGGAGGGGAAGCTCCAGGGACTCCATCTACACCTAAGAGGCCTTGGCAACCTAGAAATACAAATGCAAATGTATATCAAGAACCATCCCCACAATCTTCCAGCTATTATCCACCCTTCTCTCAACACCAACCACATCCATGGAACTGGCCAAATTGGCCCCCACAAAATGTCCCTGCTCAACCCTGGTACCAGGGATGGAGAGATCCAAACTTTGGAAATAACCAACAGCAGCATGCAGTACCAATGCCTCAGAATCCACACATGCAGTATCCTCCAAATATGCAACAACTATTGCCTGGTTTTACTCCACCTCCATTACCACCCATTCCATAGAACCCTCAGCAGCCTCAGAATCCACCACGTCCTACCATTCTTCCCGCTCAACCCATTCCAAATCCTAACCACAGACCACCTCTACCACTCCATAATTCTGATTTCCAGAATTATCCAGCTTACAATATAAACCCTATTTCTATACAAGAAGTACAGCTGAGATCTGGAAAAATTTTAAATAAAATTCAGCCCAAAACAAAAACAACACCAAAGGTAATTATCGAAGAACATGAAGATGAGCCTACAGATAATTTATCAAATGAGACACCCTTGGAAGATGTTATCATTCCAAAATAGAAAGAATCTGAATCACAACATAACACACAAACTCAGGTTCCTAAGACGCCTCCTTTTCCTGAAAGGCTGCTCCTTGAAAAACCAATTGTACAATCTGAGTTTGACATCATGACTGAAATGAGAAATGTCTATGTTAAGATTCCATTATTACAGGCCATCAAATATGTTCCCATCGATGCTAAAACCATCAAAGAACTCTGCATTAAGAAACCAGGTCGAAAACAAAAAGATCCACCCACAATACATCTAGTAGGACAGTTATCAAATTATATTTCTGAAACACCTAAAATTGTAAAGTATGCCAACCCAGGGAACCCAATAGTTTCAGTGACTATCAACAATGTGTCTATTGGTAATACTTTAGTTGATATAGGTGCAACCATTAATATAATGACCAGCAACACAGTGGAACTTCTACAATTAAATCAATTCCTTCACCCTACTCCTACAGTTCTTGAACTGGCTGATAGAACCACTATAAAACCTGCTAGAGTTCTTGATGACATCCTTGTGACTTTAGCTTCGTGGGAATACCCTATTGACTTCATGATTATTCATTCAAAGGACCCCACAAAAGGCCATCCAATCATTTAAAGGAGACCTTGGTTGGCCACAGCCAATGCCTTCATAGGATGTCGTGGTGGGGATATGTTTATCTCAAATGGCATTTCGTCACAGAAACTTACTCTATTTCCACCTGCTCGGCCTGTTACAGAAGAATTATGTTGGCTGAAGTGTCCCTATTTTGAGAATGAGGATGAAGAATCTTTATTCTCTGTTGATGAGATCCATGCACTGCAAGAACCTACAGAGGATGACATTTTAAGTCAATT
>ML783534.1:735573-786005 GCA_009831015.1 Picea engelmannii | reverse complement strand
GGTATGTTACTTATTCTTGCCTCTTAGTAAATTCAATATTTAAAACTTAAGGAAAGCGTCCTATTCTGTCCTGTTTTGTTCTAGATCCAGGTGGATCTAGGGAGATCGGTTTGTGTCCACACTTACGGATTTATCCATAAACACTGAGTTCGACATGACTCGTATATGATAAATTTGCACCCGTGTACGACTCTCATCATTTTCCGACACCCTATCTATCCCCATGACAATTCAAATATTCTCATATGATTTTCCTCCCAACTATTCCCTTCATCACATTCTCTTCCTTCGTCGCCCTCATCCAACTTTCGCTGCTCACCTATAGACTTCCCCTGTGATATCAAGTGGAACCATGGTAGAAAATCGCCATGAACCAGAGACATACGCAGACTTGGAGGCCCTTCCGAAGTATGAGGCAACCAGAGATATTTTTAAGCAAGCAGGGTGGGAGCCGTTTCTGAAGAAGTTCGATGGATATAACGATGCAATCACGCTCCAGTTTTCTCTACATTTTGATGGTGGGTTTGCCAAAGTGGGCGAGCTTGAGTTTGAAGTCACGGAGAAGTTCATTTTAGAGGCAATTCAATTGCCCACCACAGGTAAGAGATGGACGAAGGGACAGCCGGTTGATAAAAATATCTGTACACAGCTTTTCAAACCTTAGTACCGGGGAACACAGTGGTCCGAGGGAACTTCGCGGTCATGGTTGGAACCACAGTGGGCTCAATTGTTAGCCATCCTCCAGCGTTACCTCACATGTGAAGGACGATATACCATCATATTTCCCTGCCATGCCCAACTCCTGTTACACTTCATAGGTAATCTGCTGAACATACCCTTCTTTTTGTTGAAAAGTTTAAAAAGGATGGTCGAACAGGTCCAAAAGGCTAATGAGTTTCGAGGGAGTCTATTTCATTTTGGTCTAGTTAAAATATTGATTAAGTCTGCACTGTCCAAGAAGCAATAAATTTGGGATCTATTCACTGTAAAAACCCTCGCCTCTGCCCAGTCTAAAGATAGGAGTGTGAAGCCTGTTCCCCCACACAAAAAGTTGAACTCTAGGAAAAAGAGGGTTAAAACCCCAACCAAAGACTATGCTGGGGACCCTGATTCAGAACCTCCAACTGATGATGAAGTAGAAACCAATAATGAAACTGTGAAGGACACCACACCTACAGAGGCAAACATTGAAATCCCGAGTTCTTCCCTAGCTGCTGAGAACATAATTGACGTGGAGGAACTGGTAGAGTGGACTGACAAGCCTAGGAGGAACCCAAAAAGAAAATGTAAAAGCGTATTGTCAGGTATGGACAACTCTGTGCCCAGTTACCCACCATAGGGGAGGTTGGAAAGTGTGGATGATCACGAGGAGGCTCCAGAGCCCTCTGAAATGACTTGGACTCTGTCCCAATTCATTCGAAAAACCCGTAAAGCGGATCGGCAGGCTACTACGCCCAAAGGAATTGTGCAGAATGAGTCAATTCAAGTACCAACAGGTACCCCTGTTCGGATGCAAAGAGAGTTCACTCCTGAACTCAGTCCAGATTATAATTTTGATCCAATTGACACTTATGAACTTAGCCCAGATGAGTTCACTCCTGAACTCAGTCCAAATCATGATTCCGATAGAGTTCACACCCCTGCTCAAAGTCCAAACGAGTATACTCATGCATCTAGTCCTCAAGCACAGCCAGGACAAGATAAAACATTTGAAACCTATTGTGCGATTTCCTCCAGCCGATCCTTGAAACCAATGGTGGAAAAACTAGAAAGCAAGAATAACCGATTGAAAGAGAAGTTACATGAGTACACTGTATTGGATAGACATATTAAAACTGAGAATGAACTCATGAAACTCAGGGTAACTCACCTCTTGTCCAAAATTGAAAGACTAAAACAGAGGAATAAGGGTATTTTCAAAAGGAACAGGCAACTACAGAAGACTGCCAGAAAGCATATTATAATCAACTGAGTCCTCAAGAAAGAAATCAGAAATCTGAAGAAACAGGAGAGGCTACAAATGCTGGTTACAACTGCTGCAACCCTCTGATTGCTACCAGTCTTTGACTTTTTGTTGCCTGAGGACAGGAAAATAATTCAGTGTGGGGGCATGTTGGTCTCCAGTTTTGATCATGTTTTTGCCTATATTACATCACAAAGATCTCCATTTCTATACCCAGTACCACCCCTTTTGGCCTTGTTTTGACATAATTGACATATCCCTACCACTCAATGGGGCTACCTAAGTTATCTTTACGTTTCAAGTTATTTTTATGAATTTTGATGCTTTAAATTAATAATGAAACTAACGTGGCTTGGGTTAGGTACCATTTCTATTTTTGGAATAGGATTTGCCAATACCAGGTACCAGCTCGCACTCTGTGGAGACACCAACGAAGTTGCTAAAAGAATTCGCGCGTTATGGCCAAAGTGGGAGACAATGAGATTTACATGACAGATGGAGCCATCGCTCATATGATGGTTGAAGGCACAATGATAAAACTGAGTTGTTAATATTTCATGGTTCACACTTCGTGACACTACGTGTCACGAAGATGTGAAGACCGTTTTTAAACTTGATTTCAAGCTATTTTCGGATCTGGGATCCGTTGGAATTAATGTATTTTTTTTTCTTTAGACTGTTATGGAGTAGGATCTATATATAACCAGAGGACCACTCCTAATAGACGGTTGGATTATGTTATGTTATATCGTGAATACATGTTTCTGAATACAAGCTATTGTTGCGTTATGTTATTTCACTGTCATACGATTTGAGATATTTTCTTGGAGTAAATGGAGTATGAAGTATACACAGTGGTTGCATAGAATGACATAGTTAGTTCTGGTTCTTCCCTTCGGCGTTTGTACCTTTTGGTTGGGCCCGCCAAATAGGTTCAAGTCGCTGTTGTTCTTGCATTAAATTTAGATTATTTCAGTATCGTAGTAATTGCATGCATGTTAGTTTATTGAGTCTTGGAATTAACTGTTCAGAATATTGATTGATTATTCTTCAACTGTATCGTTTCCAGCTTATTAAATATCTGCTACGTTGATGAGTATTGAAGCATGGTTGATTCCTGTAGAGTTTAGAGCATGAGCTAGGTCTGTTTCAATTCCAATTTTCAATCTGACCATAACTTAGAGTTTGAATGTACTTTGCCTTGTTATATAGTGAGGCCACTCTGTTTTGTTAGATAGTTAGGTTGCAATTAACTTAGAGGAAGCTTCTGGTACCAGTAGGGTAAGTAGAGTAGCTCTTTATTTTTTCTGTAGACAGAGTTAGATTTGTTTTCAATGTTTAGATTAAAATAATTTTAGGAAATAATCTTTCTGTGATAGATAGAAATAGTGTTGGTAGATGATTAAAGATAGTGGTAGACAGTCTTGTGAAATTACAGTAGAGCAGAAATAGAAGTACCAACACTCAAGCATAGAACTGTTTCTCTTTTGATGAATTGAACGGGAAATGATAAGTTTCAAGATAGTCATTAAGATTCAGTTTCTCAGAGTGAGTTTATGTTTTTTTTAAGGATAGTCTTTAGATAGGAATTAGCTTACCCGCACATACAGTGTAGCAGCTCTAAGTTTACTTACCCTGGTTTGACAATTTAATGTTTCAGGTCATTTAAATCTTCAATTTAGCAGCCTGACACCAGCGGTGAATGAGTAGGCTTCGTGGCCCCCTACGTTCTCGAGTACTTCATCCATGAACGGTGTGGGGAATGGGTCGTGTAGGCATGCATCATTCAAATTCCTCAAGTTGATGCATATCCTAATCCCTCTTCCCTATTTCTTGTCCTGTACTACCATCGGGCTTATCCATTCTGATTCTTTGACTAGTTTGATGATACCGGCCTCGAGCATCCTGTCGATCTTGTCTTTAACTTTCTATTTATAGATGGGGTTCAGTCTATATGGTCATTGTTTAATGGGTCTCGCATAAGATCTAATTTGTATCTTCATTTCTCCTAGTTCTCCGGATATTCCTTTCATCTTTGTAAAGGTTGTGGGAAAAAGGTCGTTTTATTCGTGCAACAATTATGTGATGCTTTCAAGTGTCTGTTTGTCCCAATAATCTCCAATGATGGCCATTTTGGGCTGCTCGATGGTCCCTATGTTAACCTTCTTTATCTTGAGTTGTATAGATATGACCTCTGACTCTAAGGGTGGTCCTTCCACATTTCTCTCACCTTCGACTTCTTCGATCTGAATATCGCACGAATCATCTTCATCCAGTGCTTCCTCCTGTACATGGTAGCATGATAGTAGTTCCTTGATTGTCTGCTTATTCCACTGTTGTTCCTCTGTGATAACTTCCACTTTCGGTTATGTAATGAATATGATGTCTCTGATCCATTTCAGAGCCATGTCTATGTTGGGGTTCTCATGCTCGAATGAGAAAATGACTGTAAAGTTCTGTTGGAGTGTCGCCCATGTCTTGGCTCCTTTGTGCATTTCCTGGTCCATATACCAATTCGCGCGTATGCCCTCTAAAGTATGGATGAAGTGGTGAGACCATTCCTCTGGTTGTGTCATTTTCCACAGTGTTTTACATGCCTCCAAGTGTTTTGTTGGTGTTCCTAGTCCATCATATTTCTGTTGGTTGTTACATATTTGTTGTGCACCGAACCTTATGTGCAGTGATTGTTTTCATTGGTACCAATATGTGATAGTTTCTTTGTGCACACCCCACCATTTTGCGGGTGTATCCTTTAGTGCTAAATCCAGTGCTAGCAATCTCTGGTTTTCTAGTACTTCGTCTTCCTATTGTGTCAAGAAAGTTTCCAAATAATTTAGCCCGTGAAAACTGGGTGGTTCTCTAATTTCTATGCCAATCCACCTTATTGCACGGTCTATTCTTGCACACCTTCTCATGGATACTTCGTGTAGTCTTTGCTGCCAGTTTTCTAACATGGTGTCTGATTTTGTTGTGCATGAAGTAATGCTCCACCAACTGAGTACCCCATTTGCAGCTGGGTTTATATATTCCGCATCACGAGCAATTGTTTTGTACAACTAGTCGATCTCTTCTAAGTCCAGACAAGTGGTTTCTACGAACCTCTCACCTTTTGATGGGTCGAGTGAGGCTATGAACCTATAGTATCCTGACTCAAATGTCATTTTTATGGTTTTTAAGTTAATTATGGCCTGGTTTTCGAATGCCCAATCCAGACCAAGTAGCGTTGGGTAAGGTGTTATGTTGTCTACTAGTTCGATGACTTCAAAGTATGCCTTAGTGTGCACACCATCCAGATCTACCATCACCCCTTTCAGTCTACCTATTGGTAGGACTCTATGTTGTTTTGCTAGCTTTAATTGAACAATTGAGTATCCTAGTGTAGGTTCTCCCATGCATTTCCATCTAGTTTTTGGTAGTACATTCACTTCAGATCCTAGATCTAGTATAATATATCCCATATTGAAATCCCCAATGTTAGCATTTAGTCTAAATTCCCTACTTGTTCTTCTTCTTGTGTGTAGGTGGTTGACAGTTTTCAATTCTGGCTTCTGTTACGTCTCACTGCTACATTTTTCTAGGATGTTTTGCAATATTTTGACATATGAAGGATCACTTAAAATTTTGATGCATGATTGCAAAAAGTATTTGATAGTACTTACTTGTTCCTTGGGTTGT
Organism: Picea engelmannii; assembly: GCA_009831015.1. Classification (NCBI taxonomy): domain Eukaryota; kingdom Viridiplantae; phylum Streptophyta; class Pinopsida; order Pinales; family Pinaceae; genus Picea; species Picea engelmannii. The sequence continues at coordinate 780,367 of ML783534.1, read as the reverse complement.
ATTTTGTTGGTATGGTCCAGTGATGGTGAAATTTCATATTCTAGAGCTTCCTTGCTCTATTATGCAGTCGATGCTATGTCCTCCTTCTAGAATTCTTTTTGGGCTTCTGTAAAGATCTCCTTCTCCTTATGAACGTCAAACTACTTCTTGGGGTCAGTTTTCCCTTTTACCCATTGGTTCTACGTTGGTTCCTGTCGAACTGCATCATTTCCTATTTTTGTTCCTCCTCGAGTGACTATGTTGATGTTTCGTCCGTCATCCCTTGATTTGGCTGAAATCCATTGAACATTCTGGTTATTTTGATTCTTTTTTTCCTAGATCTTTACGAGTAATGTCGGACAATCCTATGTATCGTGGTCCAATGTGCGACAATACATATAGGTCACTGGTGCCAGTTGGCACTCCCATGCCTAGTTGTTGGCAATTGCGACATGTGATTGGTCCTCTACCGTGTCCAAAACCTCCTTTGGCTCGTCATGATCCTCTATACGCTGTGCGATCACCTAGCAGCGCATTATACTATGGTCCTTGAGTATATTGTGCGATATTCTACTGGGGCAGTGTTGGGTTGTACTACGGTTGCGCGTTATTGTAATAGGTTGTGGCACATTATTATACTATTATTGCGTAGTGTTGTATGGGGCTGGGGCTTGATTGAACCGTGGTGTTTCCTTCCCAGTCATCATTTTTGTCTGTACCCTGTATGCGTCTAATGTTCTTTCCCGCATCAACTCTACAGTTCTGCAATATTTTTCGCCTTGGCCGACTGACTTGAAAAAGGTGCAATATGATTTCTTCGGGACTGTTTGGTATTTCTACATCATTGTGCAATGGTAAGGGTCGTGACCCGGTTTCTTGCATATTTCGCACCATAATCCTCCCTGTGGTAGCGAGTTTGGCATCCCCGTCGCCATATACTATGTGAATGTTGGGCATTCATTCTTATGGTGTCCTTTTGTCCTGCAGGTGGTGCACCAAATGAATTCTTGTTTGTCTGTGTTCTTATTCTGGTTCAGCTGAAATGTTAAGCTCTTTAGATCCTCCTTCAATTCTTCGATAGCCAGGTCTGTCTGCTGGTACTAATTCTCTTCCAATTGCAAGGCTGCCTGCAGAGCCTCTGCCTGCGTCTGAAACTTCTGTTTTCGTAATGGATATTTTAAGTGTGGGAGTAGTGAGCTGAAAAATAGGTGCCGATGTTGCATATTAGTCATAAGGTATTTTAACTTTCCTTTTAATCTCTTGAATCTTTGATCAATATCCCATACCGATTCTCCTGGTTACTATCTTATTTCAATCATCTCGTTCATGTACTGATCCTCTGAGCTCGGCTTCTAGAAATCAATTATCAATAGTTTCTTAATGTCTTCCAGTGTCCTTGTCATGCTGGGAACATTTTTTGTGTCTAGACTCATGTACCAGTCTAGAGCGCGGTCTCTTAGCATGATCGCTAGCTATGCAAGTTTGGTGTCTTCATTAGTGATCTACTTTTCTTCCCAGATCTTTGCGCAAATGAACAAATGCTTCTTAGGGTCTTCTGCTGCTTCCCCTTGAAACTTTGGTAATCTAATAGTAGGATCATGTCTTGCCATTCCAAATGCTAGGCTACTCCCTCCTCCGCGCAGTGTATATACTTGACTAAGGTTGCTTGAACTGGATCCTCCAGTTGTTTCTCCTTGTGTACATATACTTCCGGCTGTCGGACTTCCTCTGAGATTTGGTTTTCTAAATGGTGGTGTTCTCTTTGGTGTATTGGTCGCACATGGGTTTATGGGTTCCACACTGACATTAATATGAAAGGGATGACTTCCTTCTCCTCCTATTCTTGGGCCTCTTGTTTTCCTCTCGTACGTGGCGCACAGGATTTCCTCAATCTGCTCCACAACCCAGAAATTCTCTACCTCTTCCTCATCGTTGGCCAAGCCCTCCCTCTCGGTTATGACTCTCTTCTTGGTATTCACCTTATATTGGTAGGGTGCTCCACTACGCGTCGTTCTCGATGATTCCAAGATCCACTTAAGCTGGTCGTCATCCATCAAGATCGGGTCCAAGGGCTCCTCCTCCTTCTTCTCTTTATCCTACCATCCTTCCATTCCTCCTGTCTCTGTCAGTGCTTTCACCCTTCCCCCATGCGTGCAGGGAAGTCTAGTTGTCTGATTCCATTATCATTACACCTTTTTTATATAGAAGTATCTTGATAGAAGTATACAGTGAACAAATGTACCTTCCTCTGGCTCCTTGTAGGAACTCTTTCTTGACTACGTTCTATGACTTTGTTGTGTCTACCGTAAATTCTGTGATAAAGCTTGCCACAATGCTGTCAAGCCAAAAGCTGACTGTGCGGGTGAATTTATTGTTCACCTACTGCAGCTACTGGATATGTACTAGAGTCCAATCTAGCTGTCGAATCTGGTTCGTCACGTGGTTATCCATTAACCTTAAGATACAATCCTATAGTAGATGTGGAAAATCACAGAAAAATATTTCGTGTAAATCTGTAAATACGTATTTATCCAGGTATCTACGCGGTGTGATTCTAGGGTTTCTATTGTCTTTCTGTGCAAACTCTAGCTCTTTAGTTCTCAAACAAACCTCAATTTCTTCTCTTGTGGGGTTCCAAGGTCTCCACATTCCCTTCTAATGACTCATTTCTCTTTTGTTCTTCTCCTTTGGTTCTTGTCCACTCTATCTCATCTACTCAGTCCTCTCCTGTTCCTCTTAATATGAAAACCGAACCATTTGTTGGTTATTAATTCCCTTCTCGGGTTGTCTGAGTTATTGACCCTGGTTTCATGTCATTCAAGGTTCCAACAAATACTCTAAAACTATCTGCCCTCTTGGTAAACCAGAAGGCAACACAACACCCAAAAGGTACTACGTAGTCTCACCCGAGATAGCTTTAAATGGGTTATTGTAAGACTCAGGTGTTTACAGCATAGGAAAGAGTAGGGGATAAAGAGTTTCTTGATTAAGTCCCTATACCATGAGCTGTTACTATAATCTACTTATTACTTGAAATCACATACGTATATTTCGTAGTTTGATTCCAGCAAAGTATAAACAAATTCATAACAATGTATTAACTCATTCATCAAGCTTAACCATTAATTGTTGAAAGAAAGTAAAGGCATGCAAACATTCAACACATTACGTGAGTATTACCATGGTTCACCCCCTCCTGGGCTACCTCCATAAAGATTTGGCTCTTGGCTCTTTTATTATGGTAGTTCTGCAATTCTGGCACCGCGTGCTTACAATTCTCCACAAAACTGGGTAAGATCTATGTGAGGAGAGCTAGATCACACCAAGCTCTACAGCCTATGGTCTAATCCTCCAATCTATCTTCCCTCGTATCTCCTTTGTTCAACATTTTACAAAATCAGTTCATACAACTAAAAACATTACATATCGCCTATGCCCACGCATAGTTACAATCTCCAAAACTAAACTCAAAACCCTAACTCTCAAATCTCAACAAAAATAACAACAACAACAAACCCCCCCTTATATGATAATTGTGTATCTATATTTATACATTTCAGGCTCTTCAGCCATTTACAAAATATTACCAAAACCCTAACCCTTCTTACGTTAGGTCTTTCTCCCATGTGCATGTTGTTCTTCCTCCAACTGTCGCTTTCCTTTGTGCATGCTTTCTTGCATGCGCACGTGCTAATCTTTTTCCAGTTGTTACTTCAGTTTTTTGCATGCTTTCTTTTCCACGATCATTCATCTTTCCACTTTGGCATGGTGCCAACAAAGACGCACCAATGCATTATGAAATATCAAAATGCATTGATATGGTTTTTTTATTTTACCTTATAGTGATGTGCCATATAGTTAGATGCACTGGTGTGTGGTAGTGTGAGTAACACACTGGTTGGAATTTTGGGTATATATTAAAACAACTCGAGGCTATAGTACTACTAGGTGCACGATTATTGTTTTTCGATGCACTACTATTGTAGACACACCAGGGTGGTAGGGGTTTCTAAGTGCACCAGGAAAGGTTTTTTGGTTTTTTGAATCGAATAATTTTATTGAATAATCAATTGTTCTAACCTGATCCGGTGCATCCTTTATATGCACATCGGTGCTCTTAGTTTATCGTGGAGCATCAATATGCATTTTATTTTATTTTAAATAAAAAATGATATTTTAACATTTTACATTAATAATCGTTATTGGTTCACTTTACTAGTTAAGCATTGAGGCATTATGTTTGTGAGCGCACTGGTGTGTTGGTATGATTGAGGCGCACTGATATAAAAACCTCTGGTTTCCTGACTCCACTAAAAACCTCCACTATAAAAAAAGAAGGGACAAATTTTTCAGGGAGGTTCTATGAAATCCTCTGCTACAAGGTGTTCTCCTTGTAGTGCAAAATAATCTCAGTAAACAATTAATACAAAAGTTGAATATGGTACACAAAAACATGGAAATTTTATGCCTTATCTGGAATAAGAACTCAATTCTTACCTTTTGGGTGTAACATTTCCCTATAATAAATCTTTAAATATTTAGCCTTCTCCAAAAATATTTCAACATCTCACCAATGAGAGAGACTAGAATGTCGATGAGCCAAATCTTTCCAAACTCCAACTTCAAGAACCCTTTCACTTTCAACCTGGAAATGACAAAGAAAAGATCATAGTTAATTTTAAAATGCAATCAAATAATGACAACTCCCCAATTATTTGAGTTGTAAAGTATGGCCCAAACATTTAACTTTGGAATATCTCTATTACACGAGGGAGATGTATTTTTATGCAACTAGCACCAGTTTTTTGCTACATCAAAATTTTCAAAATAACAAGAGAAGTGAAGAAAAAATATGAATTATTATTGACATAATTGTGACAATAAGTACATAATGATGTTGGATATCACTCTGCAATCCTAGGAAATGACACATATGGATTTTAAACGTAAGAGAGGAACACAAATGACTTTAGATCAAGACATAAGAGGTTTCAGTTCAATGGTCAGAGAAAGTTTCCTGTTACTGGACTCAATTAATATTGGAGATTACATACCTTACTTTGACTGAATGGATCTTCAAGGTTTCAACCCTTGGATAAAGAAGATACAAAAGACAAAAGACTACTTCTTATATAAAGTAATAGATTATGACTAAAAGGGGATTTCAAGGAAACAAAAAAAGAAAATCTAGTCCCTTCAACGAGTATATCATGCGCGGGGCTCAATGTCTGATCACTATTGTGGTTTGATATTCCCTAGTTCGATTGGTGCTTTTGGATTATTTCCGGTGTTAGTTCGAAGTCATAAGGAAGGGGAAAGAGATTGTATCCTTATTTTCTTTCCCCAACTCCAATTCTAATTTCTTTTGAGATCATATATAGATAAATGGACAAGGAGGAAATGATCAGAAAATGTATGTTAATAAAGATACAGATATGTTAATCTCCATGTCGCATCCTGCAGTCATTAATCTCAAAACTAACATGCAATTACACATAGGTGAATTTGACAGATACATTAATCTTCAAGGATGCATACATTAATCTTTAGCGCCTAGGCTGTATTCAAATTGATTTAATATTAATTTCATCTTTTTGCAATCATGAACCCAAGGGTGAATCATGACTCGACATCGTGAGTCCTGATGCTTGACCATGATGGAAAATTTATACTTTCACCCTTCATATTCAATTTTGAAGTTTACTTTTCATTTCCCTAAAAATTAGCAAAAATGATAATAAACCTTTTTTACGGGTATATTTTTAATCCTACTTCTAGGATGGCTTGGAAGTCTTTTGACGGGTTGTGACAGACTCAATTTTTATCCCTTAACCCCAAATATTTTATGTCCCATTACTCAAAACAACAACATACAAACATCAATAATTGGTAGCAATAATGGTGAGCATGGGCATGGGCTTCATTCGAGCAATATCCACCCTGTTATACAACATTGAATGTCGTGGAGGTTGGAATATACGTTTTCATATTTGGAATAAATTCAAATCCAATGGCCTATACTCCACCCATTGCAACATTCAATGCTATGTATCAGGGTGGATATTGGTTTTCGTGCTTCATTACTTCCCATATCATTATGCACGACGATTTGTATGAATGCTTATATATTGTGTAAAGATTGTTTGCCATTCAAAGGGAAGGAAATGTACAATTATCATTGAGCAATATTTTCAATCTAATATTGATAACCCACGACATTGGGGTGGTCTATTGTACTCTTCAATGGGTCCTTTTTCCATGGAATTTTTATGGAATTCCTTGGGCCTCCACTGGATTTCACACAATTGACACAATTTGCAATTAATTCCCTAATTCAGGCTTCGAACAATCTCATTCCGCAACAAATCCTTGCACTTGAAATTTGATGTGTAGATGCGTAGCAGGGTGAATATTGACCACCAATTTCAATGGGCATGCAAAAGTATGTCCACTACAAAATAAATTAGTTATGTAATATCTAATGGAAAAGTGATCACACCCCACTAACATTGCATTAGCTATCATATTGAAAAATTAATTTGTGAATGTTTCGATCTCATCACAACGATAGGCCACATACTTCGTAATTTTTATGAGATTGAAAAATCAAGTGATGGAAATGAGGAGATGGTGAACGGATTGCATGCAAGTTGGTTCTCAACTTTGGCAATCATACTATATGTGTCTTTTATAATTGGAAAGCTTGTAGACAAGTTTCAAGTCAAATCAATGATTTTATTAAGTGTTTCCTCATGTGTGTGGAGTAACTAAGACCTATTTAATACATTAAAATCCAATTCCTTAAATGATATTAAAACTAAATCAACCATTCACATCAAAGTCTATATAACAGGGATGGTGGAAAAACAAATAAACTCATAGTTTAAAAAATTGGTTATTTGCATAGAATTAGTGCTTCATGTTATAGAAAATTTTGCCTCACCCCATGCAACTTTCTTGGATGGCCTTTCCATTTCCTTATGCAGACTTGAAGTCCCCTTTTGTACCTTCCAGATCCAAAAAATCATATTTTTCCATATATATGCACCCTACCAGTTAGACAACATGTGTATACGCAAGTTGCACCACTACAGCCTGCATACATCGAGTTTGGTGCTCAAAATTAAAAATTGTGTCAGGTTTCCATGTCACGTCACAAGAACCATGATCCTTGACCTTCCATATATAGGAAACACTCTGATTCGACCCTTCAGTTCCACTTGAAGGCTATAAATTGAGCCATATCCAAGTTGTTGAAGAGGAGAGAATTCAACTTTTGAGAGAAAAGATACTCTGGAGAAATTTCACTTCACATTGAGTCTGCATCCCTTTATCCTTGAAAATTTGAACACATTGTTCATCCCCCAAGCTCTTCCTTTTTTGTTGGAGAACCTCATTATCTCCTTTATATGATCCTTCCTTTGGTGGAGGCCCAACTGGAGGGACCTATTTTCTCGGTTTTGATGTGTGTCGTTACATAAGTTTGTCACTTATACACTTTTGTTGATCATTTTTAATAGAAATACTCTTTTCTCGTCCAATTGATATCTTGCAAATATTTGAATTATTATTCCATGGGTGTATTTTTCATGTATGTTAATGGATTATTCTATTGTATATTCTAACATTATATATTATCACCAAATGCTTACGTATCTTGGTTGTTGAGGACAAGTTGCATGTATAAATCTTTGAGTTGCTTTATCAATGGTGGTCTTCATTGAACATCCAGAAGAGGTAGGCTCTTGATCTTGTCATGTTATCATTTCATTTATATAGAAAACTTGAGATTAGAGTTGATTTATGCATGTCATTCCATCTGTTTTGGTTTACCCCATGCCATAGAGTGATTTTCCTGGTAACACTTCAGCTAGTCAAAAACTTTATGCATATTTTTAGCGGTCCACCCAGTAGAGGTTTTGAGTGTCGAAAGGATTCACTTTGATTTTTTTGGAGCATACAGACTCATTGTAATTGAAGAAATTTGATTTTGAGGTATGCAGCTATGAAAATGTCAATTAAAAAATTTACTACAAGTGAACCAATTTCACTACTTGATTGATTAATGTGGATGAAATGCTAATGGAATGCAGTGTCCAAATACTCCTTGGAAAGGTATCGATATCTATTATTCCGAATAGTGAGTGGTTCGATAATATGAGACCAAATGAATAACTTATGGCTTTACAAAGACTTGAAAATGACGAGGCTTGTCAATATGAAAATTAATTAAATTTTTAATAATTCTTAGAACTGCTCCAACAAGTATGTTATCCCTATTTCAATGGTGATTTATAATAATGGTATTGTGGTATTAGGGATCGAGTTTCAAATATTATTTTAGAATATGAACTATCATATCGTCACTGGAGCTTGAAACATTCTCGATGACCAAAAGAGACAAAACAACCATTGAATCGATGGGTGGCCATGGATTTGTTGTGGATTAGCTACAAAAATGTGTTTGATCAGTGATGGAGTGTAGATCTTGGTTTATGCATTATTCTAGATCTTTCTCTTGGCTCCAAGAGCCAAAAACTGCCAAGAATGAGCAAATTGTTCACTTGGGAGGCTTGCTAGCCTCCCAAGCCACGATGTGCCTCTATTGAGGAAATTGCTAGCTATGAAGGCTAGCATATCCCCAAGTTGTTGGTGTGTCTCTTAATATTTAGTTGGCGAGCAGAAACCAATTGGTTGGTGTGTCTCTTAATCTTGATTTGGGTGATATTTTTCCTAGGGTAATAAAAGAGTAAAAAATATTTTTTTTAATTAAAATAGTCCAAGAAAAGGCCCATGGCTCACCTAGCAAGCTAAGAGAATCTCCAGGCCACTAATTTTTTTCTTATAATTTCAACCCACTAATTTCGTTCTTAGAATTTCAACTCATTGGTGGTAAGGATGGAAGGAGCCTGTTGCTCATCTTGGACTCAGGAAACATGCAAACGTAGTGAGTTAATTCTCTCATGCTTAAACTTGCAATGAAGGTCTTGGAGAGTCCCATCTCTCACTTAGTTTCCTTGTACATATTCTACTCAGTTAATTAGAAAACTCAACGATGGGAGCCTTTATGAATATATCTCTCACTTGGAGAGGTCGTATGCTTTCTAAGCTAGTGATCCAACCCTTCACAAGCTCAAGCCAGAGATTTCATCAATCTTGCATTCATCTTCTAGCACCTTAGTAAATGAATCATTAGGCATTTAAGAAGAAAAACTATGTTGCTTACCTCTCATTATTCATTAATGGTGTACCTTCTCTTCATCTCTACTTTCTTTCTCATATTTTTCTTCTTATTTTGCAAGTTTACACAACATTGGAGCTTTGATAACCATTAAAAGTGAAGAGGATTTATTTTCTAGACCATACATAGTGCTAGAAGCATGAAGATGAATGTGCAACCAAAGATAAATTGTTTTGCAGCGTAAATGGTTGCCAAAGGAACTTATTAGGGTTTAGAGGGCTACCTATGTGTTTTCATAAGAAAACTAAAGAAAAAAATCCCTCAAGCACTACATTTTCATATATGGAAGAAAAGTGCTTTTCTATGGTCCATGTGTGTCTATGTTTTCCATGGTGGTGACATGAACATGATGGGATGGCCATAATTTAGACACCACACATCTTCACACTGTGAATGAACGCATTATTGAGTTGGCACTAGCCTCACACATGAAAATGAATTTGTTTTCTCCAAAATAGTGCCACATGGCATGAAGGTGAGCCTCTAAAATGAAAAACACTTTGAGATTACAAAATTTGATTTCATTCATGTGAAATTTACCTTTAGATCTGATTTTTTTTATGAAATGCATTTAAGGTGGGTGTTAGACATCGAAAGGCACATAGTGATCTATGGAATAAGGCCATCAAATCTACCCAGCTTCCCATATACCCAAAGTAATATAGAATGCACTTGGTGACATGCATTGGACATGCACAAGAGAATGTTTGAGGGTGAAAAAAGTAAAGTGAATGAGCCCAATCTCTTGCAAACCTAATGTTTTCTCTAAAATCACACTTAAATGGAAGAGACCCAAATGTTTTCTCAAAATCCAAAAATGTACTAAGCCAGACAAATTTTAAGAAGCAATGTAAAATTCCTTAAATACCATCGATACTCAAACATGGCTACCATTACTATAACCAACTTTCTCTTCATGGCGTTCACTTCTTCCTCATTAATTCATTCAAGATTACAAGGAACCTTATCAAAAACCCATGAATCTATCATGGACTTTGAATAATTAACCCCAAACAATACAAGTCTAGAAAACACAAGGATATATTTGAGGATAAACCATGATGATCACTTTAGGGTAAAAAGGAGTGTATAACATAATTTAGACTACATTTCAATCCTTTAGAATGAAATAAAAAGGGAATCAGAAATTTTTTTCCACTCCTTCAAAGGTACCTACTAAAACTTGGTGGTAACATTTATGTAGATGATATTGTAACAAACCCAACCCCTAAGTACAGTTTTAAGGGATGGAGTATAATTTTTTCCTCATTTCTGCAACTTCTTGAATCCCTTGGATAAGAGAACCATTTCCTTCTGCTCTCCAAGATATTTCCAACAACTATAAACTTGTGCAAAACTAAGTTATGGTTCGAGAGTTATGGACTTCCGAAGTTTTCGAGGTGTCATTGGCCAATGGCCGCCGCCTTCGCCACATGGATTCACTTTACTTGTATCATATAACATGGCACTGTCCTAGTCCTGATCGTCATCCTTTCAAAATGACGTGGACATGGAAGAAGGGTTTATAGGGGAAAGTCTCTCTCGATTCGTCACGGGCTTATTCACTTCCCCAACCTCGATGCTTCTTTTTTTCCCTTTTTCCTTATCATGCGATCAACGCGAGAACCTATTCCTCCAAAATTAGGTCTTTCCATGCTATGTTGTACGACACTAAAGCTTCCTGGAGACCAGAAGTCCTAGAGCCTCTCTCTACTCCAAAATCTATGGTGGAGTTTTGTCCACCTTTGAATCTAATGGTTAATATTTACTTGCACTTAACACATCGCTTGAACTCAACTAGAGAGGTGGGGTCCCACATATAATTCATGTTCAATCCCATGATAACACGTGGAGCTATCCAGACACGCCACATCACCATGATGCACGCGGGATCGTCCTATCGGAGCTTGACATTATAACTAGGGAAACTTTGGTGCTTCCATGCTTCAACCACTTTTCTCTATTTGAAAATCCTCCAAAGTCTCAAACCTCGAAGTCCTACCATGTGGCTTCAACCTTCGACCCTTTTAGAGCTTGCATATTAGCACTCCAAACACTCGGACTTCCAAAGTCCTGAACTCTCAGAATCTTACCACATGGCTCCGGCCTTTGGCCCTTTTGGAGCTTGCATCTTAGCACTCCAAACACCCGGAGTTCTAAAGTCCAAAACTCCAGGAGAAGGTCCCTCTTGCATACGAGGCATTCTGCACAAGTGTCCCTAATACCATCTGTCATTTGGAAGATATGTGATGAAGACGCCACCTTGACATGTGGCACCCATATCTCCGACCTTATACCATATACAATGAGTCAGCAAGACACGTGGCTTATCCATTAGATGACATGCGTCAGCTCTGTCATATGGTTAGACTCCACTGTGTACTTTGGCCACTTCGTCTGTTGATGAAACTCCGGACTTCAAGGAAACTCCACACCTTGCATCCTGAATCACCTGAAGTGGGGTTGAGCCGAAGAGCTGAATAATGATCAGACTACCCATAATATTCTCTGGTTTGACCCAATGGCTGACATGGATTCGTGGCTCTACGATCTCATGATCTATGCAATCCTAAGTCTTTAGTCCCAGGGGTAACTGACTGGTAGGATCATAAGGCAGAATGACCACTTGCTATCAGTCATCCCTTCCTTTACTCTATCCTTCCACTAACACTCAATCTAATGGTCAAGAAGGATCCTGAAGGATCCTTAGATCCATGACTCACGTTACTTTGTGAGTTCATCGTTCGAGGATTCCAACTGTTTAACACCCTTTTTCTCCCAAACTAGTCAATGTCAGTCTGACCACGACGTAGATCCAACAGTCAGGGGAGATCCTGAATATCCTTAGATCTATGGCTTGCGTTACTTCACGAGTTTGGCGTTCAGGGATTCCAACCATTTAACGCCCTTTTTCTCCAAGAGTGGTCAATGTCAAACTCACCACGATGTATATCCAATGATCAGGGGAGATCCTGAATATCCTCAGATCTACAGCTTGCATTACATCACGACCGAGAAGTGGAGCGAGGTTTAACAAGGGGATGAATCTCACGATAATGGGTAAATTACCACCAATTGTCGGTCAACCATCAAGTTACCAGCCTGACAGGTCACCTTCGATGCATCTAGGAGGTTTCAATGTTCATTCACCCCGGAGCTTCGAACTTCCAGAGTATCGAATAACTTAGCTCCTTTTTTAGTGTAGCGAAGGGTTCCACGGTCCTCTTCCTATGGGACTTTCTCAAGCTCCAGAGGCTAGACTCTTAACACTTAACCGAAATTTGGTTAAGGTCGTGGGCATGAGCTCATGGTCTCTTGGACGATTGGTTTGAAGGAAGCACCTTCCATTCACATAACTCAAGTTCTATAACATGGAAAGGTATTTTTGAGGGATCAACATGACTGTAGTAGTCCCGTGGATTCTATCCCGACTCTAGAACTATGAAGTTGATGCTTGGGAAAACACCTTGAGGATTTTTCCAACTAGTGTAGAGGCCAAACTTTTCATCTTACAGCCATTCCAATGTAGCAGTTTATAGAAGGGAAATAAGCATTATTACCATCAATTTCATGCGAGGCACATTTTGACACAATATCATACCATCACCCTCCTATATCTAGGAGGTACATGTATATCACAAATATAATCATTCAAACCACACATTTCAATTCAAGTGCATAGGGTATATGAAATACTTATCTATTACAAGTTGCAACCAACCAAATGACTGTGGGTGTCTGCCTCTCCACCCAACCATAGGCTCAAAGGCATTCACTCTTATCACTTTGGCCACCCCCATGCCAAGCCATGATATCACTAGGGAAACTTCTGCAAATTTCTTAGAGATCCTCTCTCTGTCATAGCCTCTGTGAGGTTCATCAGGTGCTCCCTCAGCATCAAACTCACAAGCTTCTTCTCAAGTCAGGTTTTCTGGGTTCTCTTTCCAAACTCAAGAAAGGTATCGTGGAGGTTAATCTCCTCCACCTCTCTGGTGGTAGTAGAAGTATCCCTTCTTCCCCACTGGGCTCAGGGCATCTATGGGGTTTATAAGATGCCTTCCCAACTAGATTTCCTTTGTGCAAGAGAGTCCCTTCATAGCTACACTATCCCTCAACACACTCTCCTTCCAACACCAGTTTCTTTCCATCCCGCACCAAGCTCGTGACCATATTTTTATCTAGTCTGACTTCAAGTATTCTATGCTCCCATTCAGAACTCTTCCATGAGTTTTCTGATATTTCTATTGCACACACTAGCGCATTCCTTTCAATGATTCTCTTCCTTAGAGGTCAAATTCCTCCTCTGGTTCTCTCCAGTAACCAGAATAGCTTAATCTTTTCTAGTTCTTCTTCTGAGCTGGAGAGCCCCTGCACTCTTTTTCCTTCTGAATGGTATGTTTCTTCTCTTGCACGCCCTCTCCTTTTTTTCCAGAGAGGTTCTATACATGTCCTGTTCCTTCTATCAGAAGGAACTCGAGTCAATCTGGGCCTGTAGGAAACTGCACTCTGTGGTACTTCGGGCTGACAATTTTTTGTCTCCTCAACCAGACCCTCCATGCTTCTATTCATTGTGGTAGTTGATTATTCAACCACTAGTCCTTCTTTTATTAACTGATTTTTATTTGGGATCAAGATGAGGATTATTATCTCATCAAGGATAATTTGGATAATTTGACATAATGAACCCTCTCCACAAGTTTCCTCACTCTTTCCTCTAGTAATATTATGGATAGTACTTTAAGGCTTCACCCCATAGTCAGTTTTTGGAAATCTAAACAATAATAAATTTACATTGTTCACATGCCATAGCATGGTAACCATAAGTAATGATTAATTAGAAGCTAGGAGAAAGAGGGGTATTACAATCCCCTCCCCCTTCAAACGAACACCATCCTTGATGTTCTTTCTCAGTAACACCCGTCATGCCTTGATCATTCAGCTGCTTCAAAAATATTGATCCTCTTTATTGGTCAGGTCCTTTCTAGACCCTTAGCTTCGTCACCTGCCTTCAATAATTTTGGAAAACAAGCATATTAATCACAATTTCATGCGAAAAACACATTACTATTGTTCAAATTCAAGAGGAAAATTTCATAATCCAACATAATACTTATCTATGAAGTTCATGGATTTGCATCCATATGGATGTCTTGTTATCTTAGCTCATGGTTTTTCCGTGACATATCCATTATGTGCATGATCCCAATCAATAGTTTATAATAATTATCAAAGTCTCCTCTTCCTTGCGGTCACTCACCCTCCAGGCCCAGGCTCATACATCACGTTCTCTGCTATACAATCCCTCGAGAAATCCATCTTGCCTTGCCAAGAATTTCTCACACAGGAAGAGTTCTAAAGACTTCATTCTTCCTTACAGTCAAGGTGTCCCTCATACGTTTTCTGTCAAGGTGTCCCTTCGGCTTGTGTTGCCACAACACAACATATTATAGGGAGATCATGGCTTACCACAGGGTTCTCATGTCTCAACAATATCCTTTTTCATTCTTTCTAGCTTGACAACCTTCATCTATCCTCCCTAGACAAATCTTTTTTATCTCTCATGTATCACAAGTATACAAAAATTATGAGATATTATCATCAATTTCCAATTCATAATTTTCTTGCAAATCTCTCACCCACAGATTTCCAAATTCCACATTTGTTTTCAAATATGTTCTGCACAGGAACCATATTCACAAGTATGGGAATTTCCTTCCCATAGAAGTTTGGCTCAGCAAGAAATTGGTCTTCCTTATGGCCTTACAACACTGCCATATCCAAGACCCTTTTCTTCCTACAATTTCAACATTCCTCAACCAAACAAATTGTCAGTTTTCATGCACATTATATTTTCAAAACTATGCATACTACCAGTCCAAGTCATTTTTATCTATTCAAGTGTACAAAGAAAAAGGAAATATTATTATTTACGTATGCATATTTTCAACATACCAAATTTTCCAAATGCAATTCAAATATCAAATGACTTTAATCAATGTGCCAATATTCATGGCCACATTCATACCCAATGCACCCTTGCATTGATTTCAATTTTTCCACACTTTATGGCAAGAACTTTACCATGGTGTGTTGGAGCTTAACCAATATCTTCACCACATGGCTTATTCATTCTCATTCACTCTTACAGTAGGACTATGCTTCCTACTATAGGCTGATCATGATCCCAAATCAACACATATGAAACTCAAAGTTTCTCTTGAATGCACCCAAGCATTCTTCCTTCATTAGTAACCAGGGTGCCAACACTCATGGCCACCCAAATTTTATTTATTTAACAACTAAACAATTCAAGTGGAGTGTTGGATGGTCCTCCTTCCTTAATGGGAAATCTGTTGTCTTCCTTCCTATGCAAAAATGCATTTCCTCAATGCATTCCATGCAATGTGCTAACTATGAGCACCTTTATTCCCAATCTCCCCAGATTGGTCATTGAATTGATGGTACTCCTTACTCATGCATTTTATTGCAAGGATTATAACTCATCTTTGACTGGGATAGACTTCCTCTCTCTACTATTTAGATTCTTCATTCTTGAATCTTACCTTGCTTGGGTAGCAATGGCATACAATAGCCACTCAAAATTATTCTCATATCAATAAGAAATTAAAATACTTTATAGGGGATTCTTACCAAATCCCTCCATACCTCATGCCACACAGGCATGAACATTTTTATACTTGTTATGGATTCTAGCACCCTTTTTCTAATTTTTACCTCATCAGTAGTGCTCCATGGGGCTCCCAAAGTCCCTTCAACAATCTTTCAAAAACAACCTTCTCATAGTCATTCGCTACTTGAGGTTGTCCATCATTGGCGACTGTCTTTCTCAACATCTCCAATTTCTTTCTACACATGACATACATTACTAATATATTAGTCATCATGTAAAATAAAAATGCTTGTATCATAGAATTCTAGTCAATAAAACATTTTCAGATATGTCCTAGCATATCTTTATGCACTTCATCACATTATCCTTAATGTTTTCATGAGTGCAACACAAACAATTCTCAATTGTTTCTATAGTCATACAACCATCATCACTATGGTGTCAAAACATTTACTTTCATTAGTAAATCAACCTCTCGTACCAGAGAAATACAATAAACAACAAGGAAGGGGTCAAGGAACTATTCCCTTTTCCAACTCCTTCTACACAGCCATGGACTTTTAGTCCAACTGAGTTATTTTTCCAAGGCCTCGCTGCCTTTACTTATCACAGTTTAAACAAGCCTATTCATTCGAACTTACTAATTTATTTATTTTCCTTTTTCCAGATGTACTTGTTTCTAGAGATGCTCTTCTAAAGCTTACAACTCTGTTAAAAAATTCAGAGTTTTTAGGGTGCGAAAAGTATTCCCCCTTTTCTCCTTCTTTGCTTATGCAATCTACTCCTTGTTGGGATCTTCCTACTCTTTTCCTTGAGCATATTTGGTTAGGATCAACCTAACCTATTGGATACTTTAGCATGCTCCAATAGAGAAACAATTTTTCATAATTAATCATGAACCTATGCATTATGCACATTACCATTGAGTTATCAGAATGGTCANATATATATATATATATATATATATATATATATATATATAGGCTTTCCCACTGCTCAATTCTCAGAAGACATTAAGGTTGTGACTCTATTCTCCTAACAGAGTATTTACATAGTTCCTTCACAGGGAATGCCTTCGGCATGCAAATTCCTTATTGCATATCCATTACTATCTTTGATGGCCTCAACCTTGAGTTTTCTTCAGATGTTTACCAAATATTCCATAAGGAATATAAACATGCATTTTTATTATGAATCCATATTTTATCCACACATGTTCCTTGTTTTGTTAACTGACATCCATGATGCACTTAACCACATGCATAATCATAAGCCTATGTGTATCTGCCATAGGTATACTTTACAACTCACATACATCTTTTCATTAAAATCATTTAACTCACGATTGTTCACAATTGTTCTCATGTGATCATCAAAGGCATAATCATGTTGCCTTTTATCATGACAACAGAGCATCCTTGCTCATTTACTCTTTCATTTATTTATACAAGCCTTTCCTGAGGAAATGGACCACATTCCCCTCAATCTATCATTCAAAACAGAAATTTCATGACTCTTCATAATAGAGTCAACCATGCATCCATGGTATTCATTTAATCTTGGCAAGTGCAATTCTTGCCTTACATTTTACTCATCCAGGAAATCACATCGTGCCTTTAGTATACATATAATCTTACATCATACATGTGCATCACTTGCACATTTAATATCATTCACTCGTATTTATTTGGTTTTAATAGCAGTCTTCATATCAAGAAACCTCACAATGCATTAAATCCATGCACTCAAGCATATACAAACATAGCCAAACATTCATCATGCAAGCTCATTGCTTGCACCTTTTCCATGTCATTCATACACATGGACATATCATACTTCTAGATCCTCCTTCCAAGGATATTTCTACCATTCTTATGACAAGTCTCATAGAGATACTCAACATTGAGCTTCCCTCTCTATTGAGAGCTTGCAGTCATTCACATGATATCCAAATGGCAAGTTTAATGGACATAATCATAACTATGTCCCCCTTTCCATATGACAACAACCAACAAGGAAGAATTTTTCCCCTCAACTACTATAAAGTTATTCAACAATCCAAAAATATCATCTGGGCAATTCCAACAATGCCCAAGGAAACAAGACAACTTATCAAGCTTCTTTTCATGCCTCAAACCAATATTGGTTAACAAACCTTTTTATCAAGGGAATCCTTTTCTAGATTCCCTCTCACTACTACTTAAGCATATCAAGCCATACCTTATATGGATACCATCCACCTCTGGATGTCAACCTAACCCATTGGTCATCTAGAAGTGCCTCAACACTTCTCTTACCACATTTACGATCAACATTTCATTAATCCTTCTATTCAACAACATTCAGGGATGGAGGTCACTCTCCTCCCACAAGAATTCTAGCAGATTAGTTTTCTATCCACCAAGAAAGGGAGGCTGTGATGATTTCTCACTCAATCACTCCATATTTCTACAACTATGTTTATCAACTTGATTATAAAAAAATTTCCCAACAATTCCTATACCTAGAAACAAATTCATTTCTCAGTTCCCTTCAGAACCAAAGAGTTTCACATGCTCTCCCTTTTCAGAAAATGGTCACCAGACCCATTCCTATTGCATAGACATGCCCTTATGTTAATAGGGATACACACTCCCCCAACACAACCATGATATTTTGAACTTGCTCATGTCATTTCACTTCTTCCTTGAGGTTCATTCTTAGTCCACCTGACTTATTTTATTCTACAAAGACTTATCACCCCAATAGGAATTTTTTCAGTTATGACAGGTCAAGTAGGCTAAGATCACCTACTTCCATAAGGCCTCTAGACATGGAGGATTGTACTCCTGATTCCATATCCTTCATTTAATCAACAATTTTAATTAACAGAGGCTTCATAAGCCCACTTTTAGGAAATTCCTGCCACCTATTCAGTCCATTTTCCTTCTGGACTCAAGTATTCCTTAAAACAGGTTTATGCCATTTGCATCCAAGTTTTATTATTAATTCCCCTCGGCATAATCCCACTTTTGTAGGACTGGTTGTCATTTCCCAAAAGAAATGATAGGCCTTTTCTTCCACATTCTAGCATGATTCAATCTCATTGGGTAAAATCCCAACTAAATTTTAATCTGCATCCTTCTCCTCAAGGAACTTATGCAGATAATTTCCATACGACAGTAATACTCTCAATAGGATCATATTAGCCTTAGTAAACTAGTCTTATGAATGTTCTCCAGCCCATCCAGGCTTGTTTTTGAATAATTCTCTACTAGATAGGGTAGGGTAGGGTGGCCTCTCCCTTAAAGTTTCCTAAGAAATAAAAAAAATCATTTGACTCTTTCGTGAGCCCAAGCAGGCCAAGTGTTGTTGCCCACTCTGATACCACTTTGTAACACACCCGACCCCTAAGTACCTTTTTAAGGGATGGAGTATAAATTTTTCCTTGATTCCATAGCCTCTTGAATCCATTGTATAATAGAATCATTGCCTTCTTCTCTCTGTGAGCTTTCCAATGACTATAAACTTGTCCAAAATTGAGTTCTGGTTCGAGAGTTATGGCCTTCCGAAGTTTTTGGGGTGTCATTGGTCAATGGCCACCACATTTTCCATGTGGAATCCATGTGGCTTCACTTTCCTCGTACCATCTAACATGTCACTTTCATGGCCTCGATCGTCATCCTTTGGAAATGATGTGGCCATGGAAGAAGGGTTTGCAAGGGAAAATCTTTGTCAATTCTCTGCGGGCTTATTCACTTCCCCAACCTTATTGATTTTTATTTTCCCTTTTTTCTTACCATGCAACCAACGTGGGAACCTATTCCTATGGACTTCGGCCTTTCCACTCTCTGTTGTATAACACTAAATATTCCTGGAGACCCAAAATGTTGATTAAGGGTGGTTGTTATTGATGTCAACCCTTGAAGAAAGCCCCATAGCACAAAGGTTGGGTAATGGATCCAAGATTGTTTGATCTAAAGATGACTCATTATTTTCTTGTCATGGTTGATAATAATTATAAATGGATGAACTCCAAAGTTGTCTCCTTATGGTGAAAGCCCTCACGGAAAGACGCTTTGCGGATTGAGTTATCCTAGAAGTATGGTTAGAGAACCCATGCTTATTTGTGGAATAATGAGATGAAAGACAATGAATTTTCCAGTGAAACTATCTTAGATGGATAGTTCTTGTCATGCCATTTCTGGTGGTATGTGGAATGTCACATAACTCCTCACAGTTAGAGAGCTATGGCCATGAGAAGTTGGAGAACCCAGGTTTGGGTAATGGAACCAAGTTTGTTTGATGGATAATTGTATGTGTTTTGATATATTTTTAGGTAATACTATTCTATATGGATAGTACATGTCATTCCATTTCTAGTGGTATGTGTAATGTCACATAACTCCTCACGGTTTGAGAGTTATGGCCTTACAAAGTTGGAGGACCCTCTTATGTCATCTAGAAGCCCCAAAAGGTCAAAGTAGTCAAAGTGATTTAAGAGATTTTAAAAGGTAAAAAATAAAGTGAAGTGATGAGTGTACTATAATTCAAAGTGAATAAAAAATAAATTAATTCAATAATAAATTTAATGGAGAAATTAGAAGTGGGTTAACGCTAAAATAAGGAAAGTGGGCAAAGTGACCTAGAAGATGTTTTTAAGGAAGCTACTTGGAGAGTATAAATAAGAGGCAAGGCTCTCTAATTTAAGAAACACTTGAGAATATTGAATACCTATACGTGTCTGAGGTGAAAAAAGGATATCTAAGTCGAATTGCTGAGGAAAGTGAAGAAAAGAAGGTCGGAATTCAAGGAAGGATAAATTCTTTTGATGATGCTTTCTAATGTATGTTTTTTTCAGGTCATCTCACCATTTTCACAATAACTTTTTTTCTAGAATGATTCGGACCGTGAAAATTCTATTTCATTCAGGAAACATATCCAAGTACCCGTGGTAAAAAAATTCAGCTTGTGGGTCGTTTTATTTTTGGAGTTACACTCCGTGGAAAATAGGGTTTGTGGCTAGTCTCGAAACTAGTCAAAAACAGGTATTTCAGGTAAAAAAGTCATAACTTATTCATAACAGATCCCAATTTAGTAATACCAAATTTTTTGGTTATATCATAGTATGTAGTATGCTTTGTAACAGTTTCAGATCATTTCAATAAAAATTTCGTGTGGGGCATGTTCTATAAGGTCTCTCTCTAGAATAAGCCAGAATTCAGCAAGGTATGACATTTTTTCCATAAATCCTTTTTTGAGAGGTTCCAAGTAGTGAAAAAGGGTGGAATTGTATAAAACACACTGAATAAAATTGTGTATCAGTTTCATATATTTATTCATTACAGGTACAAATTTATGATTATTTCAAGTTAGGGTTGTTGACTAATCCAAAACTAGTCTTGTGAAACTAAAGAAACGTTTGATGAAAATGTTAGTCTCTTGTTGTTAACGTTAAGGAAGGTTTGCAGGTATGTGATCATATACACCAGGTCTATTACAGAGTTACAAATCATATTTGGATGATGAAATTGATGACGGATTTTGGTTGAGGTACAAGTTGGGTACATGCTTGAGACAAGTAGTTGATGAGTTGTCACATACATGAGGTGTATAGTTGATGATGTTTGTACATATTGGTGAGTCATAGTTGATGAGTACTTGAAACATGATTGGTACATACTTGGTACATGGTTGGTTTCACTTGTTTATGGTACAAGTTGATTACAGATTGTTTGGTACAGGTTGGTGCATGGCTGACGCACTTATTTATGGTACAAGTTGATTACAAGTTGAGGTACATGTTGAAGCATGGTTCAAGTTTATTGGTACATTTTTACATCAATATATCTCACAGTGATAGTGTGACAGTGGTTCCATCATTGTAATTTTACTTTAGGGCGGTTGTACGGGGCAAGGACAGGTGGTTGTAGCCACCTTTCGGTTGTAGCCAGAGAACATAGGGGGTTGTAGCCTCCTTATGGTTGTAGCTAGGGAATTGGGGAGTTGGAGCTTCCCTTAGGTTGTAGACTGAGAAACTAGGGGGTTGGAGCCTCCTTCTAGTTGCAGCTAGAAAACAAAGGAATTTGGTGCTTCCAATGAATGTAATTCTTCAAGACATATAAGATAAAACATTCAGTGGTTTTCTCCCGATTTGGATTTCCACGTAAAAAACCGTTGTAATGTGTATGTGTGTGATTGTTCATTATTGGATAATATTATACATTGATATAACGCTAGGATTATTTGGAGAAAAAGGATTATAATTATGCTATTACTGATTCACCCCTCCTCTCAGTAATCCAACAATTGGTTTCAAACAAGGTTCCTTCAGAAATC
Source organism: Picea engelmannii (assembly GCA_009831015.1). NCBI lineage: Eukaryota > Viridiplantae > Streptophyta > Pinopsida > Pinales > Pinaceae > Picea > Picea engelmannii. Next base: position 758,198 of record ML783534.1, on the reverse strand, counting down.
AGTTTAACCACTAAAAGGTAGATCATGGAGAGTACCAACTCATATAAAAATGGAATACCACACGTTGATGGAAAAAAGTATTCTTTTTGGAGCATAAGGATGAAGACATATATACAAGCACAGGGGTTTGAAATTTGGCAATCAATTGTAGATGGATACATAGTACCATTAGTTCCACCAACAAATGACAAAGCAATGAAACTTGGTCAGAATAATTCCAAAGCTACAAATGCACTTTTGAATGGTCTCAGTGAAACAGTATTCACCAAAGTTGCACATTGTAAATCTGCCAAAGAGATTTCAGACAAGCTTCGAAATATTTATGAAGGAGATACAAAAGTCAAAGCAGCAAAACTTCAAAATTACAGAGGTCAGTTCGAAAAACTAAAAATGAAGGAAGATGAGAATATTGCAGCCTACTTCTTAAGAGTTGACGAAACATTGAATGCAATTATAAGATTGGGAGAAGAAATCGAAGAATCTGTAATTGTTCAAAAGGTACTAAGATCTCTTCCTATGAGATTGAACCCTAAGATATCATCACTAGAAGAAATATTAGATCTGAACTCAATAAGCATGGACAGACTGCATGGAATATTCACAGCATATGAAATGAGAACTGAACAGGAAAATCCATATGTAAAATAAGTAGCCTTCAAAGCATCCAAAAGATCAAAGAAAAAGAAAAAGGAACAAGAAGAATATAGCAGTAACAGTGACGTCTCGGAAGATGATGAAGAAGTGGCCAACTTCGTCAAAAGACTGAACAAGGGAACCAATGCTAGGTATAGAGGTAAGCTTCCTTTAATTTGTTTTAATTGTGATGGTATTGGTCATTTTCCTAACAAATGTCCTCATAAGAAAAAGAGAAATGATGAAGGTTACTCAAAAGAAAAACACACATATAAAGGCAAAATAAATACAAAGAAAGATTTCAAGAAAATATTATGCATCGAAGAAGACATCTCATCATCAGATGAAGTTGAAATTAGTGACAGTGAGACAGGAAGAGTTCTATTCATGGTAGTAAACGATTATGACAAAGAAGACTCCGAAGAAGAATATAAAGAAGCCAAAGAAGGATATGAAGAAGTCGAAGACGAAATTGAAGAGGCAGAAGTTGACTATCAAGAAGAATTAATGCGTGCCATAGAAGTTATCAGAAGAGAAAAGAAGAAAAACAAGAAACTACAAGCATAACTAGACAAGAAAAAGGACACTTAAGAACTAGAACAAATGATCACAAGATTGAAGGTTCAAATAGAAGAAGATAAAATAATTGAAGAATCACTCAAAGAACAACTAGAAGAAAAGGACAAGATTATTGGAAACTTGGAAGCAGATATTGTCACACTAAGAAAGGATATTCAAAAGAAAAATATGCAGAATAGCTCAAAAGCTATGGATGACATTATCAACAGTAAAAAATCTCATCTTGACAAGTCTGGACTTGGATACAATCAAACAAAAAAGGGATCAAGCTCCAAAACAATAGAGTAAGAAACAAATCCAAAAAGCTATGTAGAAACAATCAAAGGGGATAGGAAGATGTACAAGGAATGTTGAAATTACTAAGACAACTGAGAGGGGGGGGGGGGGTGAATCAGTTGTTACTATGCTTAAACAATTTAATTCAATTAAAAAATTCTTAAACTTTCTTCAAGTGATCATCAATATTATATAGCATATGGACAACATAAATACTGAGCATCAGTCACACATAAGATACACATAGAGACAAATTTTCATGAGGAAACCCATAAAGGGAGAAAACCTCTTCTTCTTCAAAATGATGGGCAGTCTTTTAAGTTCTGTACATCATCTATAATTGAGCACCAACTCAATGTGAGGCTACTACCTCTGTTTTACAAGCTGCTACTTGCTGAGAGCACCAACTCTCTGGTTTCTCTAGCACCAACTAGAAGGAAGCACCAACTCCCTGGTTTCTCTAGCACCAACTAGAGGGAAGCACAAAATCCCCAAGTGTTCCAGCACCAACTGGATGGAAGCACCAACTTCCAATCATACAAGCACCAACCTGTAAAACAAAGAACAACAGTTCTCCCTTGCACCACCCTGCCACCCTGGTTTCTCTGGCTACCACCAGATGGAAGCTACAACTCCCTGTGTTCAAGCACCCACTTGAACTTTTGAGGACAACAGTCCTCCCTAGCACCTCCCTTCCACCCTAATTACAAATAAATGATTGAATAACAAACACACAAATAAATCAATTCTTACCAATTCTACACTGTTCTGCAATTCTTCTCTGCTACACTATTCTTCTGCTCTGTTCATATTTGGCTCGACTTGCTGTCTCTGTCTATACGTTCTTTCTCTGTCCTTATCATCCTCTTTGATATGTGCACATTCTTCTCTCTTCACCCCTTCTCTTCCGTTCAGCTTCTGTTCCTTCTCTCTGATCTTTCTTCACACTGCACATACTGTAGTTTTTCAATTCTACAGTTCAACTCATTTTTTCAGTCCAAAACTGCCAATCGCACACAGTCTCTATGTTCTTCTTTTATACCCCACAACGGTGACAGTTTCCCTTCGAATATTCTTAGGCAAATAAAATGTCTCAACAACTGAAACGCCAACCGATCAAGAATCATGAATAAATTTTGCTAACTGATTTGTAACTGTTCAATTAACTGTGAGATGGAACAGTAGCCCTCCAATCATATTCAAGTTCACCTACACCGTTGGATTAAAATTATGAATCTTGTGCTTATTTCTCCATTTCTCAATTTGACATTTCTGCATTTCGACATTCCTTGTGATGAGATAACTTGATGCTCCATGTCGCGATCCCCGAAACTTCGAAAAACGAACTTAGCTGTTAGCACCTTTCGCAATTTCGCATTTCAACATTTCATGATTTCGGCACTCTTGATATGTGAGTTCTTGACATCTCAACTCCTGGTATCCGAACCTCCGGTATGGAGTCTTTGACATTTCACGATTTTGCATTTCGGCATTTTGCGATTTCGACACTCTTGATGTGTGAATTCTTGACATCTCCAACTCCTGGTATCTGAACCTCCGGTATGGAGTCTTTGACATTTCACGATTTCACATTTCATCATTTTGCAATTTCTGCATTCTTGATGTGTGAATTCTTGACTTCTCCAACTCCCAGTATCCGAACCTCCGGTATGGAGTCTTTGACATTTCGCGATTTTTCATTTCAACATTTTGTGATTTCGACACTCTTGACGTTCGAGTTCTCGACATCTCCAACTCCCGGTATTCGAACTTCCGGTAGATGTGCCTGTTTCGGGATTTCAGGGTTTCACATTTCACAACTTCGGGACTCCTGTGTTGGAGAGTCTCGACTCTTGACTCCCCAATCTCCTGGTAACCGAAACCTACACCGAAAGGTGTTTTCCACATTCCGGCACTTCGACATTTCGCATGTCATGAATTCGAGAGGTTAGGGAACCCTGTTCCTTTGACTTTCCAGTCAGCGAAATGACGATCTTTCGCTACGTTTCCTATGGTCCCAACGGTCCAACTCTTATCGAAACTTCACGGGCCTTCGTCATGTCTGATCAATGGTCCAGATCAATCCTTGATCTGATGGTTAGGAGTATATCGCGAATTCACAAGTCTTCATTGTGCTTGATTCAGGATTTTGGCATTTTGCATTTTGTGAATTCGAGACTCCTGTGGTGAAGTGTTTTTACACTTCCAACACCCGGTATCCGAAACTCCAATTTCCTGATCTGCGAAACTTCGAAATGGAGTTATTTGACATGCTCTGATCTTTCGCATTTCGAGATTTTCTTCCATGCAATCATCGTTGCGTTGTTGGTCTTGCCACTTTCTCTTGTTCATCATCATCGGGCTGAGCTTGCCATCAATGAAAAACAAATACTCTGCCTTTTGTCTGAAAACATGCCAACAATCTTACTTTGCCTTCTGTCTGAAAACATGTCAACAATCTCCCCCTTTGGCATTGATGGCAACCCCTTGAATAACATGCAACTATAACTATACCACTATAGCATCCTTGAAATCCATACCACTGTAGTAACTGTAGCCTCCTTGAAATTACCACACTTTCTCCCCCTTTGACATCAATGTCAAAGAAGAAACATGCTCCCCCCTGAGTTGTTGCAGTACATACTCCCCCTGTCAACTATGAGCATCTTAGAAATATACCAGATATTCAATAAGTACTCCCCCTCTCCAGGTGAACAGATTAGACACAAGAAATTATAACCCCCAACTTTTGACGAAGATATCCAAAAGGGATTGTTGCTAATGGTTTAGTAAAGATGTCAACAATTTGTTCTATAGAAAGAATATAATTCAACTGAACAATTTTGTTTGTAACTTGTTCTCTGAGAAAATGGTATTTTATTGGGATATGCTTAGTCTTGGAATGAAGAACGGGATTCTTGGAGACACTAATGGCACTGGTGTTATCACAGTGAATTGGAATGGGATCAATGTATGCTACCTTCAAATCTACAAGAGTTTGTATCATCCATAAAATTTGTGTGTAGCAAGTAGTAGTAGCAATGTATTTTGCCTCTGTAGTTGATAATTAAATGGATCCTTTCTTTTTACTAAGCCATGCTACTAATGAGTCACCCAGAAAGAATGCTCCTCCACTACTGTTTTTTCTCTCATCAACACAGTTTTCCCAATCTGCATCTGAATAAGCAGTTAACTGAAAATTCTAATTTCTGGGATACCACAGACCATAAGTCATTGTTCCCTACGAGTATTTGAATATCCTTGTGATAGCTACCAAGCGACTTTGTTTAGGAGCTGACTGATAACGACCTACCATTCCAACAACTTGCATTATATCAGGATGGGATGTTGTGATGTACAGAAGACTTCCTATCATTGATCGGTATGTCCTTTGATCAACATTGGGTGGCATATCATCTTTACTGAGCTTGCAACCAACCACCATAGGTGTGCTAACAATAGAGGAATCCTCCATCTGAAATTTCTTCAACATCTCTTTCAAATATTTTTCTTGAGAGATAAATATTCCTGCAGAACTCTGATTTACTTGTAAGCCAAGAAAATATGACAGTTCTCCTATCATGGACATCTCAAAATCTATTTGCATATATTTAGCAAACCACTGGACAGATGATTTATTAGTACAACCAAAAATAATATCATCTACATAAACCATAAAAACTAGTAAATTATCACCTTCAGACTTAATGTAAAGGTTGTTGTCAACAGTACCTTTCTTGAACCCTCTGTCTTGTAAAAATTTGTCTAGTCTATAATACCAAGCTCATGGTGCTTGTTTTAGTCCATATAAGGCCTTCTTCAGCTTACAAACATAATTAGGATTATCTGTCAATGAGAATCCTTCAGGTTGCTCCATATAAACTTCTTCCTCTAGATCTCCATTAAGAAATGTTGTCTTAACATCCATCTGATAAACTTTAAAGTTCTTATGACATGAATAAGTAAGAAACATTCTGATTGCTTCCAATCTAGCCACTGGTGAAAAAGTTTCATCAAAGTCCTGACCTTCAACTTGTGCATACCCTTTACATACCAATCTGGCTTTATTTCTAAAAACTTGTCCTTTTTCATTCATTTTATTCTTGAATACCCATTTGGAACCTATTACATTTTTATCTTCATGTCTAGGGACAAGCTCCCAAGTATTGTTCTTCTCAATCTGATCAAGCTCTTCATTCATTGCTCTAATCCAATCATCATGCTGGCTGGCTTCATCAAAATTTTTGGGTTCAGTCATAGATAAAAAAGAAACATGATATTGTTCTGAGTCTTTAATCAATTTCCTTCTTGTCTGAACTCCTTTATTTATATCTCCAATTATCTTATTTTCAGGATGATTCTTTCTAACAATTCCGAGAGGTGATTTTTCTTATTTCTGTTGAATTGTGTTAGTCGAAGTTTTTGTATCTTCATCTGATTCAGATTCTTCTCTTTCTAATCCTTGGACCTGTTCATCTTCATCTTCAACTATATCTTTTGTTCTTGGTTCAACATTGCTTACATTTCTGACTGGGATTTCTTCATCAACTTTTATGTCTATACAATCAACTAGTTTATGTAGCCTCTTATTGTAACATCTGTACCCTTTACTGTTTGTAGCATAACCCAAGAAGATACCATCATCAGCCCTGTCATCATATTTGCCAATATTTTCATCATTGTTCTTGATATAACATTTACTCCCGAAGACTTTAAAATGCTTGATTGAAGCAGGTCTTCCAAACCATAGTTCATAAGGAGTCTTGTCACTGTGTGGCCTGAGATGAGCCTTGTTAAGTATATGAACAACTGTATGAATTGCTTCCACCCAATATGCCTGAGATATGTTCCTTTCATTCATCATTGATCTTTCCATTTGTTGTACTGATCTATTATGCCTCTCAACAACTCCATTTTGCTGCGAAGTCCTTAGAATTGTGTACTCTCTTTTGATCCCATGTTTATCACAAAACTCTTTGAAGTTCCATGAACTAAAATCTCCTCCTCTATCAGATCTTACTGCCTTTAATCTTTTTCCTGTTTGATTCTCAGTCAGAGCCTTAAACACTTTGAAATTTTCAAATGCTTCAGATTTTTCCTTCAAAAAGTCAACCCATGTTAGTCTAGAATAATCATCAATTATCAACATAAAATAATTTTCTTTTCTTGTACCTTCTTTCCTTGATGGTCCACATAAATCCATATTTACTAACTGGAGAGGTTTTTTTGTTGAAGGAAAGTTTTTAGAATTGAATTAAGTGTGAGTAAGCTTTCCTATCTGATAGGGTATACAAACAGATTCGTATGGCTTTGAAATATTTGGAAGATCTTTTACTGCCCCATTGTTTCTAAGCTTGATTATATGATTGAAATTTAGGTGTCCAAGTCTCCTATGCCACAACCAACTTTCATCATACTTTATTAAGTGGCATTCTTCTCTATCTTCTTTCAACACAAATACATTATTTTTTGTCCTTATGCCTTTAGCCACCACTTGTCCTGAGTTTACAGACTTTATCTTGCAGTCCTTGGACGTGAACACCACTTCACATCCTCTATCACACATTTGAGTTACACTGAACAGATTATGTTTCAGCCCATCTACAAGCAGAACATCTTGATCTTTTCCTTTTCCATTACTTAAACTCACCAACCCTTTGCCCTTTATTTTACCTGGAGCATCATTTCCAAAGGTTACGTTTCCTAATTTTCTTTCACTTCGAGATAGAACCTTACCTTTGTCTCTCGTCATATGTTTGGAGCATCCATTGTCTATATACCATGGGTTCATTTGTCTTTGAGCTAAAAACACTAGTCCACACTTGTCATCTGCTTTCTTCTTCCAAACCTTGACATTTTCAGCAGTGGGGATCAAATCTTACTTGTAATTCTTTAAGTGTCAGTCTGCAGCTTTATGTCCATAATTATGGCAGTTGTAACATTTTGGTTCATGGAATAACAGATCATAACAATTGTTATGCTCATAACTGTTGTTGTGTCGCACCTGTGTCCTTCTCCCACTCATCACATGATTTATAGTTTGTGATGGTTTGTTGCTTGGTTGTCTCAATCTTTGTAGTGGCAGATAATTATTCCTTGAAAAACTTGATTTCTCATATCTAAATCTTAAAGAACAGTTTATAACTTTGTGACCAAAATTAGAGCAGAAAAAACAATAACCATAGAAAAAACCTTTGTACCTTGAAAAAATCTGTCTTCTTTGAGGAGGTTGATTTCTTTCATGCCAATAATCTCTCTGATCTACGGATTTGGTTCTGGTATTTTTTCTTTCATTCCTTCTTGGTAGATGATTTTCTTTCTTTGTTTCTGTAGAGTGACTGTTGTCAATGTTTGAGGATTTGACAAACTTGATAGGTTCTGTATTACTTGGATGATCACTACTTGATCCTTCTTCATACCCCAATCCAGCTTTCAACTTTGGGTTTCTTTGCTGATTTAGAATGGAGGTTAATCCTTCTGAGGCTTTAATACTTGGAAAATTTTGGTGATACAATCCCTTAAATTTCTCCATTTCTTTTCTGGTTTTTACTACCTCTTCTTCTAAGGCTTCACATCTGGCTTTCTTCTTTGACAATTGTTGTTTCAGTATGTCTTCTATTTTCTTTGCCTCTTCTAATTCCACTTTTAGCAGGGCAAAGTCTTCATTAGGTTGTTTACTGTCTTTCTTGAACTGTATCAACAAATGTTTTTGCTTTCCGTTCTTAATTCTAAGTCTGCCAATTTCTTCCATTGCACTGATCAGTTCTCCTTCCATATCAACCACAACTTCTTCATCATTATCATCACTGCCTATGCTTTTATTATCATAATCCTCTTTGTCCATAAGCATGAAGTCATTTACCTTATCTTCACAGGAAGAGTCACTATTGGTGTCTTCTGAGGAATTGTCATTATTTGCAACCAAACTTTTCTTCTTACTATATTTCTTGTATTTGTACTTCTTTTCATCATTAGAGTTCTGGTCCTTTTTCTGATGGGGACACTTAGATGCAAAATGAACTATCTTACCATAGTTAAAGCATTTGAAGGGAAACTTGCCTTGATATTTTCCTGATCCTTTCTTTAACCTTCTCACAAAATTTGCCTCAATATCATCTAATTCTGAATCAATATTCTTGTCTTCTTTAAACAATGCTTCTCTAGTAATGGATTTATCTTTGCTAATTCTTATTTCATATGCAGTTAAAGTTCCTAGAAGTTGATCAATGGACAGATTTTTAAGATCATTTAGTTCTTCTATTGCAGAGACTTTTGGATTAAATTTATCAGGTAGAGATCTTAAAATCTTCTGAACTAAGAGTGATTCTTCAAACTTCTCACCAAGACCCTTCATGACATTCACAAGTTCTTCAACTCTTAAAAAATACTTGCTAATTTTTTCATCTTAATTTATCTTTAGTTGTTCAAACTTCAACCTGAATGTTTGAAGTTTAGCATCTTTTACTTTCTCATTTCCTTCATAGATGCTAATAAGTTTGTCTCACATTTCTTTGGCAGTTTGAAGATGCATCACCTTTACAAACTCAGCTTCTGCAAGTCCATTCAAGATAGCATTCATTCCCTTAGCATTAAAGCTAAATTCTAAATTATCATCCTTGGAGGCTAGCACAACAGGCTTTATGTATCCAGTCTCTACTACATCCCAAACATCGGCACCTAAGGCCATTAGGTATGTTCTCATTCTAACATTCCAAAAGGAAAAAATTGTTCCATCAAACAGAGGAGGCTTACTTGCTGAAGTACCTTCATGACTTGTCATGTTTAAGATTACAAATCTACCTTTAAATAAAAGGAACCCACTCTAATACCAATTGTTGAAATTACTAAGACAACTCAGAGGGGGGGGTGAATCAGTTGTTACTATGCTTAAACAATTTAATTCAATTAAACAATTCTTAAACTTTATTCAAGTGATCATCAATATTATACAGCATATGGACAAGATAAATAATGAGCAACAGTCACACATAAGATACACACAGAGACAGATTTTCATGAGGAAACCCATAAAGGGAGAAAACCTCTTCTTCTTCGAAATGATAGGCAGTCTTTTAAGTTCTGTACATCATCTATAATTGAGCACCAACTCAATGTGAGGCTACTACCTCTATTTTACAAGCTGCTACTTGCTGAGAGCACCAACTCTCTGGTTTCTCTAGCACCAACTCCCTAGTTTCTCTAGCATCAACTAGAGGGAAGCACCAACTCCCCAAGTGTTCTAGCACCAATTGGATGGAAACACCAACTTCCAATCATACAGGCATCAACCTGTAAAACAAAGAACAACAGTTCTCCCTTGCACCACCCTGCCACCCTGGTTTCTCTGGCTGCCACCAGATGGAAGCTACAATTCCTTGTGTTCAAGCACCCACTTGAACCTCTAAGGACAATAGTCCTCCCTAGCACCTCCCTTACTGATTGAATAACAAACACACAGATAAATCAATTCTTACCAATTCTACATTGTTCTGCAATTCTTCTCTGCTGCATTATTCTTCTACTTTGTTCATATTTGGCTCGACATGCTGTCTCTGTCTATCTGTTCTTTCTCTGTCCTTCTCATCCTCTTTGATATGTGCACATTCTTCTCTCTTCACCTTTTCTCTTCTGTTCAACTTAAGTTCCTTCTCTCTGAGCTTTCTTCACACTGCACATACTGTAGTTTTTCAATTCTATAGTTCAACTCATTTTTTTAGTCCAAAACTGCCAACCGTGCACAGTCTCTATGTTCTTCTTTTATACCCCACAACGACGGCATTTTCCCTTCAAATATTCTTAGGCAAAGAAAACATCTGAGCAACTGAAACGCCAACTGATCAAGAATCATGAATCAATTTTTCTAACTGATTCGTAACTGTTCAATTAACTGTGAGATGGAACAATAGCCCTCCGATCATATTCAAGTTCACCTGCACCGTTGGATTAAAATGATGGATCTTGTGCTTATTTCGCCATTTCACAATTCGACATTTTGGAATTTTGGCATTCCTCGTGATGAGATAACTTGATGCTCCATGTCGTGATCCCCGAAACTCAGAAAAAAGAACTTAGCTGTCAGCGCCTTTCGCAATTTTGCATTTTGACATTTCACGATTTCGAAACTCTTGATGTGTGAGTTATTGACATCTCCAACTCCTAGTATTTGAACCTCCGGTATGGAGTCTTTGTCATTTCATGATTTCACATTTCAACATTTCACGATTTCGACACTCTTGATGTGCGAATTCTTGACATCTCCAACTCCCGGTATCCGAACCTCCGGTATGGAGTCTTTGACATTTCGTGATTTTGCATTTCAGAATTTCACGATTTCGGCATTCTTGATGTGAGAATTATTGACATCTCCAACTCCCGATATCCGAACCTCTGGTATGGAGTCTTTGACATTTCACAATTTCGCATTTCAGCATTTCGTGATTTCGACACTCTTGATGTGCGAGTTCTTGACATCTCCAACTCCCGGTATCTGAACTTCTGGTAGATGTGCCTGTTTTGGTATTTCGGGGTTTCGCATTTCGCGACTTCAGGACTCCTGTGTTGGAGAGTCTTGAATCTTGACTCCTCAATCTCCCAGTAACCGAAACCTACACCAAAAGGTGTTTTCCACATTTCGGCATTTCGCATGTCTTGAATTCGAGAGGTTAGGGAACCTCGTTCCTTTGACTTTCCAGTCAGCAAAATGATAATCTTTCTCCACGTTTCCTATGGACCCAACGATCCATATCTTGTCGAAACTTCTTGGGCCTTCATCGTGTCTGATCAACAGTCCAGATCAATCCTTGATCCGATGGTTAGGAATATATCGCAAATTCACAAGTCTTCGTTGTGCTTGATTTGAGATTTCTGTGTTTTGCATTTCGTGACTTCGGGACTCCTGTGGTGAATTTTTTCTACACTTCCAACACCCGGTATCCAAAACTCTGATTTCCTGGTCTGTGAAACTTCGAAATGGAGTTATTTGACATGCTCTGATCTTTCGCATTTCAAGATTTTCTTCCATGCTATCATCGTTGCGTTGTTGGTCTTGCCACTTTCTCTTGTTCATCATCATCGGGCTGAGCTTGCCATCAATGACAAACAAATACTTTGCCTTCCGTCTAAAAACATGCCAACAAGGAAGATTACAGGGACACTCCTCCACCGAGAAGATTCAGATTTCAGAATAAACAACAGACAGATAGGCCTCAAGAAGAAGAAGGATTCATAAGAGCACCTTCTTTCAGAAGATCTTCAACTCCCAAGTATCAAACTATATTTTTTGGTTTATGTTATGCATGTAATAATTTTGGACATAAAGTTGTGAATTGCAGAGCTAACAACAGGAACAATAACAACTTTGAGAGTCATACACAAAGGGGTTACTCAAGAAGAACTAGTGAAACACAAAGAAGAAGTTACAACAGGTTTGAATCTTTGAGCACTCAAGTGGAATGTTACAAATGTAACAATTTTGGACACGTGGCCAAAAATTGCAGAATGAAAGTCCCTCCTATAGAACCTCAACAAAATAAAAACAGTAACAGACAAGAACCTCAGAAAACGACATGGATAAGAAAGCAAGATCAGTATAGCAATGAGGAATTCACAGTTTCTCTACAAGATAAGCATAAGAAACATGGTTGGTATGTTGACAGTGGGTGTTCAAAACACATGATAGGTGATAGAGACAAATTTCTTACATTGTGAAAGGAAAGAAATGGATCAGTCTCCTTCGGAAATGATAATTCAACCAAAATAATTGGAGAAGGCACAGTCCGAATTGGGAACAAGAATAAAAAGGCACAAAATGTTCTACTGGTAGAAGACATGAAACATAATATTCTAAGTGTGAGTCAAATGTGTGACCAAGGTCATAAATTTACTTTCGATTCTCAAAAGTATGAGATAAGAAGAGAAGGTTTAGGGAAATTGGTCGGTACAATTGCAAGAACTTCAAACAACATATATGTGTTAAGTGAAATTGGAAATGAAACATATTGTCTAGGAAAGGAAGATGAAAGTTGGCTATGGCACAGAAGAATGGGTCACATGCATTTTGATAACCTTTTCAAAGTCAGCAAAAAAGAAGCAGTCATAGAAATTCCCTAGATCATGAAACCAACCAACATTTTATTCAAGCATTGTCAACAAGGAAAGAAAACAAAGACCAGGTTCAAATCAAAGGAATATTCAACAACAAGACCACTGGAAATTGTGCATACTGATCTAGTTGGACCAACTACAACAAAGGGCTTAAAAGGTGAGAGATACTTTATGTTATTAGTTTATGAGTATACAAGAATGATTGCGATTTTATTTCTCAAGAACAAGTCAAAATATTTTGAAAACTTCAAGATCTACAAGGAAATTGTTGAAAATGAGATGGATTCAAGAATCAAATGCTTGAGATATGATAATGGATAAGTGTTCAATTCAAAGGAATTTATGGACTAATGCAGTAGTCATGGAATAAAAAGGCAATTCTCCACTGCTAGGACACCTCAACAGAATGGAGTTGTTGAAAGAAAGAATAGGAAAGTACATGAAATGGCTCTAACAATGCTAATGGATTCCAAATTGACAGATATATTTTGGACATAGGAAGTACATACAATATTTCACATTCAAAATAGAGTAATGCTTAGAAACAACACTGATAAAAATTCCTACGAGCTATGGAAAGGAAGACCAACAAATGTGAAGCACTTTAGAGTTTTTGGAAGCAAATGCTACATCAAAAGAGAATATGGAAGAATGGGAAAGTTTGACTCTTGTGTGGACAAATGAGTACTTGTTGGTTACTCAAGTACAAGGAAACCATACAAGTGTTACAATCTAATATTGAACAAAGTTGTGGAAAACATCAACGTAACAATTGATGAAACATGCAGACCAGAATCAAAGGAAGAAGAAAACAAATCAATGGAACAACTTTTCGAAGAAGAAGAAGCAAAAGATGAAGTAGAAGAGGAAGATGAAAAGAATCCGACAGAAACATAAGAGCAAGTTCAACAAGTATCTCCAAAGACACCTAGCAAACAAGTACAGAAGAATCATCCTTCAGATCAGGTTATTAGAAACAAAGATGCAGGATTTAAGAGTAGAAGAAAAATCCATTCACCAGAACAAACACACCTAGCACTCTCATCTACAATTGAACCAAACTGTTTTGAAGAAGCCAACAAGGATGAATTTTGGAATAAGGCCATGAATGAAGAATTGGATCAAATAGAGAAAAACAACACTCGGGAACTAGTTCCAAGACCAAAGAATAAGAATGTGATCGGCACAAAATGGGTTTTGAGGAACAAATTAAATGAAGATGAACAAGTTACAACGAACAAAGATAGATTTATATGTAAAGGATATGCATATATTGAAGGAATCAACTTTGAAGAGACATTTGCCCCAGTTGCCAGAATGGAAGCAATCTGGTTGCTTTTAGCCTATGCATGCTCCAAAAATGTTAAAGTATATCAGATGGATGTAAAATCAACTTTTTTGAATGGGGAACTTGAAGAAGAAGTCTACATTGAAGAACCAGGAGGATTTCAGTTGTCAAAGAACGCAGGTTATGTGTGTAAATTAAAGAAGTCCTTGTATGGTCTAAAACAGACTCCTAGAGCATGGTACTCTAAACTAGATAAGTATCTGCAATAGGCAGGGTTCAGAAAAGGAAGTGCGGACAACAACCTCTATATCAAGGTAAGTGAAGGTAATATTTTATTGATTGAAGTTTATGTTGATGATATTATTTTTGGTAGCGATGATGAAAAGTTAAGCCAGAAATTTGCAAAAGATATACAAAATGAATTTGAAATGTTGTTGTTTAGAGAACTATCCTTCTTTTTGGGACTTTAGATATGTCAAAGCAACCAAGGAATCTGTATTTCTCAAACCAAGTATATCAGAGAAATGATAATGAGGTTAGGAATGGAATATTGCAAACCAGTTATCACTCCCATGCAAACCAGTTGCAAGTTGAGCAAAGATAATGATTCGAAGTCTACAGATCAGAGGTCATACAAGTCAATGATTGGTATCCTACTATATGTGACAACATCCAGACCAGATGTAATGCAGGCAGCTAGACAGGTGGCACGATTTCAAGCAGCACAAAAGGAGTCACATGTGTTAGTAGTGAAGAGGATTTTCAGATATCTCAAAGGAACAAAAGAGTTTGGATTATGGTATCCAAAAGGAAAGGATCTATCACTTATTGCCTACACAGATATAGATTGGGAAGGTTGTATTGATGACCGACGAAGCACCAGTGGAGAAGCGTTCTACTTGGGTGAGTGTTTAGTATCATGGCTAAGAAAGAAACAATCATCAATATCTTTATCTACAGCCGAGGCAGAGTATATTGTAACAACATCATGTTGTACAAAGGTTCTTTGGATGAAACAAACTCTAACCGATATACAGGTTGAGTATGATGAGCCCATTCCAATCTATTGTGATAATACAAGCACCATCAGTATCTTGAAGAACTCGGTGATGCACTCCAATACGAAGCACATTCCAATAAAGTATCACTTTCTACGGGAGCAGGTTGCATAAAAGACCATCATAGTTGAGTATGTGGGAACAAAAGAACAAGTGGTAGACATATTCACAAAACCACTTCCACGAGAATCCTTTAAATATCTTCACCAGAGACTTGGATTTATTTCTACTCCAAAATGAATTATTTTTTAATGCTTATCTTATATGTCTTATATTTACATGAGGAAGCACCATAAGAGGATAGTTCAGCGAGGGGGAGAAACCCCGGATGGAAAGATACCTTTTCCATTGATGACAAAGGGGGTGAGAATTATCAAATGCAGAGGATAGAGGTAGAGGACAGAGGCATGGTTCTAGGGGCAGCATGAGTGATATGATTTTAGTATTGCATCAGAGTGTTTCCATCAATGCCAAAGGGGGAGATTGTTGATTAAGGTTGGTTGGCATTGATGTCAACCCTTGAAGAAATCCTCGTAGCACAAAGGTTGGATAATGGACCCAATATTGTTTGATGCAAAGATGACTCATTATTTTCTTGTCATGGTTTATATTAAGTAGAAATGTATGAACTCCAAAGTGGTCCCCTTATGGTGAAAGCCCTCACGAGAAGACACTTTGCGGATTGAGTTATCCTAGAAGTATGGTTAGAGAACCCATGCTTATTTATGGAATAATGAGATGAATGCTAGTGAATTTGTCAGCGAACCTATCCTATATAGATAGTGTTTGTCATTCCATTTCTAGTGGTATGTGGAACATCACATAAATCCTCACGGTTAGAGAGTTATGGCCATGAGAAGTTGGAGAACCCAGATTTGGGTAATGGACCCAAGTTTGTTTGATGGATAATGGTATGAGTTTTGATATATTTTCAGGTAATAATATTCTATATGAATAGTACATGTCATTCCATTTCTGGTGGTATGTGGAATGCCACATAACTCCTCACGGTTTGATATTTATGGCCTTACGAAGTTGGAGGACCCTCATATGTCATCTAGAAGCCCCGAAAAGTCAAAGTAGTCAAAGTGGTTTAAGAGATTTTATAAGCTAAATAATAAAGTGAAGTGATGAGTGTATTATAATTCAAAGTGAATACAAAATAAATTAATTCAATAATAAATTTAATGGAGAAATTTGAAGTGGGTTAACCCTAAAATAAGGAAAGTGGGCAAAGTGACCTAGAAGATGTTTTTAAGGAAGCTACTTGGAGAGTATAAATAAGAGGAAAGGCTCTCTCATTTAAGACACACTTGATAATATTGAATACCTATAGGTTTATAAGGTAAACAAAGGATATATAATCCAAATTTATGAGGAAAGTGAAGAAAAGAGGGCCAGAATTCAAGGAAGGATAAAAAATTTTGATGATGCTTTTTAAGGTATGTTTTTTTCAGGTCATCTCACCATTTTCACAATAAATTTTTTTATAGAATGATTTGGATTGTGAAATTGATATTCCATTGATGAAACATATCCAAGTATCTATTGTAAAAAATTTAGATTTTGGGTCGTTGTATTTTTGGAGTTACACTCCGTGGAAAATAGGGCTTGTGGCTAGTCCTGAAACTAGTCAAAAACATGTGTTTCGGGTAAAAACGTCATAACTTATTCATAACATATCAAAAATTAGTAAGACAAAATGTGTTGGTTATAGTACAATATTTAGTATTCTATGTAACCATTTCATATCAATTCAACAAATATTCCATGCGGGGAATGCTCTACAAGTTTTCTCTCTAGAATAATCCAAAATTCAACAAGGTGTGCCATTTTTGCCATAACGCCTTTTATGAGAGGCTCCAAGTAGTGACACCTGGAGGAATTGCATAAAACACACTGAATAACATTGTGTATCAGTTTCATATCTTTATTCATTATAGGAACAAAGTTATGATTATTGCAAGTTAGGGTTGTTGACTAATCCAAAACTAGTCTTGTGAGACTAAATAAATGTTTGATGAAAATGCTAGTCTCTTGTTGTTAGAGTTAAGGAAGGGTTGAAGGTATGTGATCATATACACCAGGTATATTACAGAGTTACAAATCATTTTTGGATGATGAAATTGATGAGGGATTTTGGTTGAGGTACAAGTTGGGTACATGCTTGAGACAAGTAGTTGATGAGTTGGCACATACATGAGGTGTATAGTTGATGATGTTGGTACATATTGATGATTCATAGTTGATGAGTACTTGAAACATGATTGGTACATACTTGGTACATGGTTGGTTTCACTTGTTTATGGTACAGGCTGATTATAGATTGTTTGGTACAGGTTGGTGCATGGTTAATGCACTTGTTTATGGTACACGTTGATTACAGGTTGAGGTACAGATTGATGTATGGTTGATACATGGTTTAGGTTTATTGGTACATGTTTATAGTGGTATATCTCACAATGATAGTGTGACAGTGGTTCCATCATTTTACTTTTACTTCAGGGTGGTTGGAATGGGCAAGGACAGGTGGTTGTAGCCACCTTCCGGTTGTAGTCGGAGAACATAGGGGGTTGTAGCTTCCTTCTAGTTGTAGCCAGAGAATTAGGGAGTTGGAGATTCCCTCATTTTGTAGCCTAAGAAACTAGGGGGTTTGAGCCTCCTTCTAGTTGCAGTTGGAAAATAAAGGAAGTTGGTGCTTCCAATGAATGAAATTCTTCAAGACATATAAGATAAAGCATTCAGTGGTTTTCTCCCAATTTGGGTTTCCACGTAAAACACTGGTGTATTGTGTATGTGTGTGATTGTTCATTTCTTATTGCTCATTATTGGATAATAATTCTACATTGATATAACACTTTGATTATTTGGAGAAAAAGGATTATAATTACGCTATGACTGATTCACCCCCCCTCTTAATAATCCAACACAAATTCCTAGAGCCTCTCTCTACTCCACAATCAATGCTGGAGTTTCGTCCACCTTTGAATATAACGGTTAAGATTTATTGCACTTAACACATAGCTTGGAATCAACTAGAGAGGTAGGGTCCCACATATAATTTGGTAACAATCCCATGATAACACATGGAGATATCCAGACACACCACATCGCCATGGTGCACGCGGGCCCATCCTATCGGAGCTTGACACTACAACTGGAGAAACTTTGATGCTTCAGCCACTTTTCTCTATTTGCAAATCCTTCAGAGTCTCGAACCCCAGAGTCCTACCACGTGGCTCCAGACTTTGGCCCTTTTGGAGGTTGCATCCTACAACTCCAAACACCCGAAGTTTTGAACTACCGAACTCTCGATATCCTACCACGTGGCTCCGGCCTTCGACCCTTTTAGAGCTTGCATACTAGCACTCCAAACACCTGGAGTTTCGAGCTCCTAAAGAGGGTCCCTCCTGTGTACAGCGTGTTCTACATTACTGTCCCTACTACCATATTCCACCTGGAAGATACATGGAGATGAATCCACCTTGACACGTAGCACCCATCTCTTCAACCTTATACCATATATGATGAGTCAACAAGACACATGGCTTAGCCATGAGAAGACACACGTTGGCTCTATCATACGGTCGGACTCCACCATGTATGTTTTCCACGTCTTCTTCTGACGTCACTCCATCCTTCAGGGAAACTCTACACCTTGCATCCTGAATCACCCAAAGTGGGGTTTATCGAGAGAACCAAATAATGATGGGACGATCCATAATATTCCCTAGTTTGATCCAATGACTAATAGGGATTTGTGGCTTTGAGTTCTCGGGATCCATGCAATCCTAAGTCTTAGTCCTGGGGGTAACCAGTTGGGAGGATCATAAGGCATAATGATCGCTTAATGTCAGTAATCCCTTCCCTTACTCTATCCTTCCACTAACACTCAATATAACGGTCAAGAAGGATCCCGAAGGATCCTTAGATCCACAACTCATGTTACTTTGTGAGTTTGGCATTTGGGGATTCGACCCATTTAACACCTTTTTTCTCTCGAAGTGGCCAATGTCATACTGACCACGATGTAGATCCAATGCTCAGGGGAGATGTTGAATATCCTCATATTTACGACTCGTGTTACTTCAAGGCCAGTCAAGTAGAGACCCTACAGATTGAATCCTAAATATAAGAAGAAAGTGAAGATTGAATTAGACAGAATGTTGGAAGCAAGAATCATAGAACCTGTTGAAGACTCAGAATGGATTAGCCCTATGGTGGTCCAAGACAAGAATAGAGGAGAGATCTGGATCTGTGTAGATCTCAGGAAGTTGAATGAAGCTTGTTTGCATGACCCATTCCCTACACCATTTACTGATGAAGCGTTAGATAATGTAGGAGGACAATAAGTATATTCTTTTACATATGGATTTTCAGGATACCATCAGATCAGGATTTCCAAGGAATATCTCCATAAGACCACATTTTCCACATAATGGGGATCATAACAGTACACAATGATGTCATTTGGATTGAAGAATGCACCATCCATATTTTCTAGGGTGGTGGTCGAAGCATTCAAGGAGTTTTTACATAAATTTCTAGAAGCATATTTTGATGATTGGACTGTTTTTAGCTTATTGCAAAATCATATTGAATCTTTAAGACTAATGTTGGATAAGTGCAGGCAATGTCAGAGTTCCAGGGCTCTGTGCTCTATGCTCTATGCTTCGACCTGATGTGTTTGTCTCTCCTTTTCTAAATGCATTGATGTGTTTAGATAGATCTAGTTATGCTTTGTGCTTATGAACTATGAATGAATGTTAAGTCTCATATATAAGATGCGTAGTGCTTGATTTGTTGAATCAAAGTTATCTTTCCATGGCTAAGTGATAAATCACCTTAGATCTAAGTACATATTGTGATGCTCTATGCTGACTACGAAGTATAATAAGGGATGTATATTAGAGAATAGACTGATGCTAAGTGTGCTAAAAGAAATATAATCACAGATTTGTGTCCTAGCTAAGGTTGCAGCCACTTGAGTCTTGCAACCACCCCACCTCTACCTCAGGTGAGACTTCATCTGCTTCACAGGTGTTGCCAAAAGGGCCGATAGTTAGGGTTTTTTTGGTGTGTTGTTGTAGCGTTGAACCTTGGGTCTGCCCTTGTGTGCCAACAAATGGTTTCGTTGCCAGGAACCTGAAACTGTGACCACTGGGAACTAAAGAAGAAGAAGCTTTGTGAAAAATAAGCTCTGAATAAGGTCAGATCTGAAGAAAGGAAGATCAAATCTAAAGAAAAGAAGCAAGATATAAATGTTGTGTGCTCTAAGAAAAGTAAAAGTGGAAATTCCTTAAATAAAGAGGCCATATCTGTGAGAAAAGAGGCTAGATCTGCGAGAAAAGAGGTCAGATATGAAAGAAGGAGGTAAGATCTGTAAGTTCTGTGCTCTGATAAAGGTAAGAATAGTTAAAATTTTTAGATTTGAAAGATTTGTGCTCTGTAGAAGTAAAATAAGTGAAATTTGTTGTTTCTAAGAGTATGGATCTAGGTATGATTGATAGATAATGTCCTAGTTTGAAGACTAGGGCATTAATAGATGAAAGAAAGTTTGATATGAATATATCTGATAAGAATAATGATAGATATGTTATACCTATGCATATAAATAATGTTTGGACTAACAGCTGGATGCAGGATCCTAGAAAATGTTTTTTGCAGGCTAGCTACCACGATCCTAGTGTGCAATGCAAAAGAGGTTGGGGATCATTTAAAAGAAAGAGAAGACTAACCCTATGTTACAGTTGCAGAAAACTGGGACATCTAGCTAAGGAGTGCCCTAGTGGAAGAACGAGTTGTCTCTGTTGCAAGGCTATGGACCATGAAGTATTAGATTGCCCTAGAATGATTGCTAATCTTGAAAGAATAAATATGAATGAAGGACACCCTAAGGCAGATCTAGAAATAGCAGGACCCTAGAAAGAATCAAAGATTATGTTACTAAAAATGAAATAAACCCTAGATGAACATAAAATTGCCAGTTTGTCAGATATCTTCAAAGAAAAGGAGAAAATCGAAGTAAGAATAGGAGTCTTTGACATTGACTGTTATCTAAATGAAGGAACACAAATGAACATTATGACATAAATTACTTGGGAAACCCTCGGAAGGCTTGCTCTAGTGCCTTCACTAGGAACTATAGGATTATTTAAATGAAAAATGGTAACCCTATGTGGCAGGATTACTCAGATAGCTATGAGCACCATTGGAGCTTCGACAGAGGAAGAATTCGAAGTTATCAAATTTATTGAGGACCATGCCCCATTTCCATATTTGTTAGGCAAGATCTAGATTGAAAAAGACCAGATCCAGAGAAAAGAAGAAAAGGAAGCCTTAGAACAGAAGAAGCAAGAACTCATGGAATTTATGACTAGAAGGATCTCCTACTTGATGGAAGAACAAGAGGATAGACCTAAGCTATTGAACACCAAGGACTTGGATATCAAAGATATAAGAATATTAGAGGAACCACATAAGACTAAGATACCTAATTCGTATGATGAAGGAGTATTGCCTTTGGATCTAAAGAAAGAATCTCAGCATTGCAAAGTGTCTATGATCAGAGAAGATAAGAATCAAAATGGAAAACGGATGACCGAGACGAAACTCACTGGGAAAAAGAATAGGAAGCTAAGAAATAAGAAAGCCAAGATCGAAAAGTTACAGAAGAATCTAGAGAAAACTTCGCAGAAGGAAAAATCATAGGAATCGAGCTTCGTTGGGATATTAGAACAATGACATGAGTCACTTCGACATGGCGAAGTGATATATCCATTGGAAGCCAATATAATCGTTCGACTGTCATTCCAAACAGGTCGAAATGAATTTATGGCTCACCACTAGACTGTTAGATCACACCATATGGATAGAACATCAATTAATGTTGCCTCATACCCATTGTAAGCAGGCCATTGCTAAGTTTCCCTACTTAGTCTGTCGTGCCACACACTGAAAATATTTTTTGCTAAATGAGAATCTAATCCTGAAACTTGAGATTACTTCACCTTGTGATCATCGCCTTGTTTCCATACCATTCACTATAGCCTCTAAATTCATTTTCACACTCAATCTAGTCGACCCCAGCTTGTATGTCGGACGAGCTCAACGCTGCTGAGAAAGTAGTTGAAGAATTTTTGATTGACTTAATGACCGAGAAAGTCATGTTGGAAAGAAGAATGTCCACCGACGTCCAAGCATCATCCACGACAGGAGTACAATCCTCCGCATAGACTACTCGAGTAGGGACATCTCGAGCTAGTGCAAAGAGAAGAACTAAGCACAAAGGTGACATCCCAAATTCCAAGCTTATCCCATGCATTCTACTGACTTACTTACCACCCCTAAGCGGTGCCATCAACCGTGATAGTGTACCTCGAGAATTCGAGTACGCTTTGATCACCGAGTACCTTTCAAAAGGGGTGCACGCAGTCCGTGTTGACCAGGATAAGCTCGCAGTACTAAAATTTAGTGATTTTAACCTCGGAGATCATAAATCTTACAGCATGTTAGTTCCGCATAAATACTTAACCAGATGTTGTTGGGTATTCTACCCTACGGACTAATAAGCTAGGGCTCTAAACTTATACACAGAAAATGACCCTTAAGACTTAACTTTTGACCTTCTACCCGAATCTGAAACCCCTTTCTTCACATGCATACAAGAGAAGAATAAACCAACCTTT
>ML783534.1:700262-728010 GCA_009831015.1 Picea engelmannii | reverse complement strand
CCGCGCCCAGTGAGAAGTTAGGGCGCATGTTGCTTGTTTTTAAGTGGTTTTTGAGGAATTACTCAGCATGGCTTTGGCTAGGAAGAGGCATGAGTTGGCCTGATGCCAGGTAAACCTGTATGGTGCATTTTAGGGTTATAACACCAGAACCAAAGGAAAGAATTCTAAGATTGTCCCGTAGACATGGACCGAGAACATCGCACAATCCACACTTCTTAATGTAATGAAGATCCTGCACTTCGGCAGACACCAGGAAGTCAATGCATGTGTCAAGTTGTTGTTGTCTTGCTACCATGGAGGATACTTATGGCTAGACCGTCGCATCACTGCGGATCCGACCTTAATCAATTGGATCACAAGACTTAGTATGCAAGGCCCTGACCCACGGGAGTTTTACCTAGGAAAGACCTCAAACCGATCATTAGCGTAGAGGATAAAAGAAACTTATGGAGATGTTGAGAAGGGCACACAAGGCTACAAGGTAGCCTCTATCCAAAATGGCGCAGTGCGCCTTGCCTATCAACTGATCGTGGGCAAGCTAGTTCACAAGAACAGACCAACACAAGTGACTGGATTCGTAGTTGACCTTGCAGGGAAGTGCGTCGAGGGACTACAGATGAACTGGGTGCAGTATCTTATAAACCATCTAGAGCTTGATTGCAGAGAAGCGCAAGACCAAGGGTATGAGTTCCACTTTAGTTGGTTTCTCATACTAATCGCCTTCATCTCCTGGGAGCTACCAGAAGGTGCCTCTTTTCTGGAGATCAAACCCTTCAAACAACTGGCCGTGAAGTTCTGTATGCTATGGTACTCCAACGACATGAACAAACAGTGGTAGTCTAATGCCGTCTTCCACACCTATTACAACCAATTGAAGAATGAAATCCAATCTACACAGCGTATCACCCCAAACACACTTCATAGGTTTAGACCTTTGATAAAGTTCAACGCGGACTGCCAATTCACCTATATCAAACCATGCATTGATGACCACAAACATTAGCTCCAATCATACTACAAGTTGACAGAAGAAGACTTGGAGAAGATTACCAAGGATTGGTCGATGAACCTCCTTGTTCCAGTGGACCCCGCATAAATTTCCGACGTAGAAAGCCCTGAAGCTATGCTGGATACACCTGGACCAAGTAAGACTAAGAAGGATGATGAAGTTCAAGATATCCATAACACATATACGAAGACCACTTCGATCTCACCTACGCAGGGAGGTGATGGTGAAGAACTAGGTGGGATAGGAGTCGAGCAAAACAAAGGCGAGGTTACTCCACCTAGAGAGGAGTAGGATCCCTCCAAGAAAATGAAGACTACCCCACCAAATCCCTCATCCTGAAAGAAATCCAAGGCCACGCGGACTACGTTTAAGACTACCCTCAAACTAGACGAATTCGACTTCTTAACCGTTACATTGAATGATGCTTCACAAGAGATCGCAGAAAGACAAGAAGAAAAGCAAAAGGAGCTATTTAGCTGAATCAAGGGTGAACTTCAAGGAATGCAGTAGGTACTCCATTCCAGTCGAGAAGCTTCTACTGTGCCCTTGACAGTGGCAATAATAGGAACATATGATGAACCCACACAATTACAACAGATTACCAATAAAGTCGAAGCTCGCCTTCAACGAGCTCAAGAAGACACAGTGTAAGCCACCCAGGCTTTAACACAAGTACAGAGTGCACTTCTAGAACAAAAAATTAAGGCAGAACAGGAAACACTTACCCTAAAAGTGAAGTGGGAAGAGGAAAATGAGCAGTTGCTAGCAAAGCAACTTGAAGTACACATGACGCAAAGTAAAGTGATGGAAGTCTCCCAATGACTTCAACCAATCCAAGAAAAGGCCTGTCAATTGTTCACCGAGGTTGAAATCCAGGGAACCAAGCTTGAACAAGTTGTCATCACTGTAGAACAATAGCTGGAAGGACTAGTAAATGAAACAATAATCCAGGAATTCACTGAGCAAGAGGTTGTCTCACTGCAGCAGGTCAAAGAAGACCGAGCTAATCTCATGGCATTTGAAGCAGAATGGATCAGACCAGAGTGACTCAAGACGAGTCACAGGTGAGTGTTGGGGGCCTGTTGGCCCTTGACCAAGTTTTGACCATTTTGGGACTTCGACAGCCTGTCAAAGATGGAGTGCAACGCGAAGCAGAGATCACATGATCTCGGCCCACTTTGGGTCCTTTTTGGGTTTTTGGGTTAATGTAATGGGAAAGGGATGTTGGCCCGTGGGTTTACCCATGCTTAGGCCTACTTTTGTAATATATAAATAGATACTTAGGTAGTGTAAGTAGAGGATGGTAGTACATCTAGGTGATGTATAGTTAATGGCTTAGTTCAAGTAACCAGATCTGTGTGATCAGATGTATATTGTAAGTGCTCTGTTCATAATTGTGAGAAGCTTGCAGAGCTCAGTGCAAGTTCTTATAGTTTTGTGATGAAGTGCAATGAAGAAGGATATAGCAAGCGGAATAGATCTTTTGTCCTGTGCGAAGTAAGGATTTTTGAAGCTCTTTGCTGTGAATTGCTTGACCGAAATAATAAATAAGAAGACTTTGTGGGTGTAGCCCCAGAGTGGGGGTGAACCATGGTAACTCTGTGTGTTGTGCCATGTTCTTTGACCTAATGTGTTTGTCTCTCCTTTGTTAAATGCCTTGATGTGTTTAGATAGATCTAGTTATGCTTTGTGCTTATGAACTATGAATGAATGTTAAGTCTAATATATAAGATGCATAGTGCTTGATCTGCTGAATCGAAGTTATCTTTCCATGGCTAAGTGTTGAATCACCTTAGATCTAAGTACATACTGTGATGCTCTGTGCTGACTGTGAAGTATAATAAGGGATGTATATTAGAGAATAGACTGATGCTAAGTGTGCTGAAATAAATATAATCACAGATCTGTGTCCCAGCTAAGGTTGCAGACACCTGAGTCTTGCAACCACCCCACCTCTTCCTCGGGTGAGACTTCATCTGCTTCACAGGTGTTGCCAAAAGAGCCGGTAGTTAGGGTTTTTTTGGTGTGTTGTTGTAGCGTTGAACCCTGGGTCTTCCCCTGTGTGCCAACAATGATTGTAACTTGTGTTCATGACCGTCCATTAAGGAGAAGGGTATATTCCTTGATACCCTAGTCTCGGACTAAGGAAACTGCTCGAGTCATTCTAGCTCCGAACAGATGCAATTGAAGGGGAATATTCTTTGATACCATATCCATTGGAGGTAAGTCATGAGAGTACTAGTAAAGAGTATGAGTGATATCGTCGATGGTTGTATGTGGAGTAGACTCACTTGGTGGCAACATAGTCATCATGTCAAATGATGAATGTGTTGAGGTGTCACGTGGATGCCACATGTCAATGGTATATAGGTTGAATACCAAGGAACTATAAAAAGGCCATAAATTTCGATATAGGACTCAGTTTGAAGCGAATAGAGTCGTATCAGAGCATAGTTCAAACCCTAGGCTTGAATGGGTTACTAAGACCACGTAAGGTTTCTCAAAAAAATGATTTTTTTTGTTTGGAATGCCTGAGTCAGAGTACTGGCATGAAATGATAATGATGATTGTTGTTTCAACATATAGGATGAATTGAAAATCTCACATAAGTGAATGGTATAGCAGAGTATGGCTAACCTATTGCACCTCAGAGATGAAGAATCTAACGACCAAAGGGATAGGGAAACCCCTCCAGATTTTATGGCCATGGTCAAGAGTCTGAAGTTAGATAACTAGAGGCTTATGAGAGCCAATTCTGAATAGGCAGAGTTGAACACAAATCTACTGCAAAGTCTATGTGAAATTCAAAAAAATGTACAGCAAGGTCCTAGCAATGCAAATCTATAGTCGTCGGAGAGGTTGAAAACCCCTTCGGATTCCCAAAAGCATGAAATGGCTCATAGTGACGAGGGAAATATTTCTTCCAAAAGAAATCTTCAAATCACTAAGAGAGGTGGATGGAGTGGAGGCAATTCCATGGAGTCCTCTGGTCAGAAGACTAATCTAGCAGGATATTCTAGTAGTGGCATGAAATCCGTATTTCTAAGAAGAGAAAGAGGAAGAAATATAAGAGTTTTTTGACTAAATAATTCAAGAAGGATAAGATGCCTACCTTTTATAGTGAGATAAAGAAAGGAGAGGAAGCCGAAGCATGGCTATTCAACTTGAAAAATTACTTCTGAGTACATAACTACTCAGAAAATACCAAGGAAAGGATTGCAATGTTCAAGCTAAATGGAGGGGCTTCCATTTGGTGGGAAAACCTCAAGTAAATAAAAAGGATAAAGGAAAGAAAGTTAACCTGGAAACAATTTGAAAGATACTTTTGCAAGGCTTACCTATCTGAAAAGTATTATGATGAAAAGATAAAGGAATTCTATGATATTAAAATGGGTCAACTTACCTTGGAGGCGTATGCAAAACAATTTATGGAACTATTGAAGTATGTTCCCCACCTTAAGGATGAGAAGGTGAGGATCCAACATTTTTTCAGTGGGTTTCCATAGTCATACCAAGATCAAATTGAGTTTAAAAAATCCAAGACACTCGAAGACACCATTCAGAAGGATAAATGTTGTTACGATGAGTCTAAGCACAAGCATGAGTATCCCAAGGATTGGAAAAGAAGGGACAAGAGTAGATCCCAGAAGAAAGGATTTAATCCTTTTCCCCGCAAGAATTATGGGAAGGATGAATAGTCAGATCAGCCAAGCAGGAGGGTGCATCAACAAACAATTTCATCCCAAAGTAGGAATAAGCCAGTAGAGCAGACAAAGGAAAGAGAAGAGGAGTCCAAGAAAGGACCTTTTCAATGCCTGGGGATGTGGAGAGCCACATATAGTGAGGGATTGTCCCCATAGACATCATGACAGTAAAATAGTGTATAACATATAGGTGGAAGCTACAGTCAACGACATAGCCATGAGCATACCGAGAATCTATGCAGTGGTGGAAAATTGACAAGAAGACCACCAAGCTTTTGTGGTGGAATTGGAAGGTATCATTACTACACAACCAATCTCTATTTTGATTGACCCAGGATACAATATTAGTTATGTTTCACTTCAAGTGGTTGAGGCATGTTCATTACAGAGAAATAAACACACCAAAGCGTGGTTAGTCCAGTTAGCCACTAGAACAAAGAGGAAAGTGGTGGAGGTCGTTGAAGCTTGTCCAATTGGGATTGAGGGATTTCACACCCAAACGGATCTGAATTTTCTACCTCTTGGATCTTATGGCATATTACTGGGGATTGGTTAGTTTCCCATAAGGAAAAATTGAATTGCTATGAGAAAACTCTAAAATGCGAAGACAAGGAAGGAATCATAAGAATTTTGCAAAGAATTCTAAAGCCAATCGATGTGAGACAAATATCAACGTTATATCTCAAGAAGTATAGTAGAAGAGGGTGCCCTCTATATTTTATACAAGTACTAAGTTCAAGAGAAAGAGGTGAGATGAAGATTGAAGGCCATCCAGTATTATGGGAATTTAGGGATGTGTTTCTGGAGGAGGTTCCTGGATTAACTCTGAAAAGAGACCTTGACTTTTCAATTGATCTCATGTTGGGAGAAGTTCGAGCATCGAGAGTGCCTTATACAATGAGTGCGCCAGATTTGGTGGAATTGAAGATGCAGTTGAGAGAAATGATGGGAAAAGGTTACATTAGACTGAGTGTATTCCCATGGGGAGAACCAACCCTATTTGTAAAGAAGAAGAATGGCACCTTAAGGTTATGCATCAATTATCGACAGATGACCAAGATGAACATCAAGAAAAAGTACCATTTACCTAGAATAGATGATCTATTTTATCAGCTCTGAGGGGATGCAATTTTCTCAAAAATATATTTGAGATCGGGAGGTCATCAAGTTAGGATTAAGGACAAAGACATCCACAAGACAACCTTTAGGTCAAGGTATGGACACTATAAGTTTGTTGTGGTGTCATTTGGACCTACAAATGCACCAGCTATGTTAATGTGTTTAATGAATAGTGTGCTCAACAAGTACTTAGACAAGTTCGCATTAGTTTTTCTGGATGACATTTTGGTGTATTCCAAGAATCAAGAGGAGCATAGAGAACATATCAGGATGGTGTTACATGTGTTGAGAGAGAACCAACTATATGCCAAATTCAACAAGTGTGATTTCTTTAAAAAGTAAATCCAATATATAGGCCACATAATCTCAGTTGAAGGAGTCACAGTAGACCCTGCGAAGATCAAATCAATCATGGATTGGCCATCTCCTAGAAATGTGGTAGAAGTGATATCCTTCATGGGATTGGCTGGATATTACATAATATTTCTCAAGGGATTCTCCAAGATCGGAAATTCTATTACGTCACTACAAAGGAAGGGAAAGAGATTTGTTTGGTCACTAGAATGCGAAGATAGTTTTTGGAAATTAAAATAGTGGTTGATCAACACTCATGTTTTGAGGATAATGGACCTAGAAAAATACTTATTGGTTTGCACATATGCTTGCAAGGATGGACTCGATGGAATCCTCATTTAAGAAGGAAAAGTGGTTTTTTATGAATCAGAGAAGCTGAACAAACATGAGCAAAGGTATGCTACCCATGATCTAGAAATTGTCGCAATTGTACATATGTTGAATATGTGGAGACATTAGCTACTCGAGAGGAGATTTATCCTCATGACTGACCATTGTGGTCTGAATTATTTGTTTGATCAACCAAGGTTGAATGCTAGACAGGCTAGGTGGATGGCATTGATCAACGAGTTTGACCTCGAAATTAAGCACATTAAAAGAAAATAGAACAAAGTAGCTGAAACGCTCAACCGAAGCATTCAGGAAATACACTTAACAGGAACAAGTGTAGGTGAGTCCAACATTCAAAAGAGGATTAAGACCCTCTTGTCGGAAGATGAGTTCTTCAACCTAATGAGGGAAACTTTACAACAAGAACCTAAGGAAAATAGGTATGAAGGATATCAGTTGAGGGTTTGTTGGCACAGGGGTAGACCCAGGGTTCATCTCTAATATTGCACCAACAAGCCCTAACTACCGGCCCTTTCGGCAACACCTGTGGGGAAGATGCAGTCTCACCCGAATTAGTAGCAATAGGGGGTTGCAGGACACATGTGTATACAACTAGAGGAAATGCAAAGTGGATCTAATAGAATAATACCACATCATCTAGATATCATTTACCATATTCAACCTACTTCGCACAGTATATCTCAAATCTATCACAATAATGCAATAACGGAATAGCAAAAGAAAAAGAATACAACATCAATCACACATAACACAAGATATGGTTCACCCTCTCCCTAGGGCTACGTCCACAGAACTGTGCTTTATAATATATTGGATGAAAGCATATAGTTATATCTGTGCACTTAGCTACAGATCTTCTCTCTTTCTCTTTTTTCTCTATCTCCCTTCCCTGCACACCCAGCTGCAGGGTTGATCTTCACACCCAGTTGAAGATATTACAATACAGAATGCTCTCAAAGAATAATTTCTGTCTCACATTAAAAATAATCTCTCTTCATAACATCAACGAACTCCGAATGAACCCATCCCAGGTCCTCTTGACCTTTATTTATACATTACAATAGCTCATCGACAGCCTTAGGCCGAAACCTAGGTGTCAAAACCCTAGATACCAAAACCGTAGGTGTCTAAAACCCTAGGTCAACTTGACCCACATTTTCTAGGCTTCGCCAGCCCGTCTTTCCTTATTTCCCGCGAGGTGCTCCAAAGCATCCATTGGTGGCTTTTTTCATTTGTTGGGTTATCTACAATCCATCTTCCTTGTTGATTTGTCATCCTCGATCTTCTCATCCAACGACTTGATTTCTCTTACTTTGTTCTATCTTCTCTGCTCTTTTGCTCACTTCGACTCAGTATCAGTCACTATGTCTTCCACGCAATTCACATTTCATATTTTCTTCCTTAATATTCACTTACTTCTATAACCAAGGGCCAACAGGCCCCCAACACTCATCTGTGACTCGTCCTGAGGAACTTTTCTCTGAGCCTTCTGTTTTACTTCGACTTCAGAATGTGAAACGCAGTCTATGATTTATGTTCTTTTCCTCCCCACTATGTGAAGACTATATTTTCTGTGTCTGGTACCCAATTTCAACTACAACTGGTACCTGGAACCTTCTACTTATGCTCTTACTGATGGCTGCGAGGCAGCTGGTTGTCATAGTATAGTTTCAACCGGCTCCCATTCACCAAACCTTCTCTCCACTCTCCATTCAAAGTCTTCAGCTGCGCAACTCCTCCCTCTGTGACATAGATGACCTCATATGGCCCAAGACAATGTGTTTTGAACTTTCCTGGGTGCTTCATGAACTTACTGTCATATACTAATACTGGATCTCCCTATTGAAAGGCTTTCTTCCTGATGTGTCTATCATGGTAGGCCTTTTCTCTTTCCTTATGCACATGTTGATGGAATCCTGCAATAAATATGTCCTCCTCCAGTTCAACCCACTGCGTGAGCCTCTCTTGAAAAATGCCAGTTTCATCCATATTTGTAAAAGCTGCAATTCTGAGGCTAGGAACCAGATATTCCATGGGCACTACTGCTTCAAGATCATAAACCAGCTTAAATGGAGACTGCATTGTCAACTTCTTACAAGTGGTTCTATAATCCCATAACATCATTGGTACTCTCAAATCCCAATCATCTCTATTCACACTGCAAATCTTCGTCAGCGTTGTCTCCAAGATCTTTTTGAATGCTTCAATTATCCCATTTGCTTGTGGATGGTAGGGCATTCTCTTTTGATGATGAAATACAAATTCCTCAGTCAAGGATTCAATAGTCTTACTAATAAACTGGGTAAATTAATCACTCATAAGGATCTTCAGACATCCAAACCTGGTTATGATATCATCAAACATGAAATGTGCAGTTGTAGTTGCACTACAATCCTTTACTGCTCTTGCTTTGACCCATCTAGTCAAATACTCTGTCGTAGTGATTATGTACCTTGCTCCTGTGCATTTCTGTAGTGGGTTTATAGGTCCCACGAAGTCAATGGACCATTTCTAAAATTCCTGTAAGGTTAGCTGTGGTGCTAAAGGCATCTCATCTCTTCTGGAAGGTTTCCCAATTCGTTGGTATACATCATAGGCTTTGTAGTAATCCTTTTAAGCATCCTTGTGTAAAGTGGGCCACTAGAGGCCAGCTCTAAGAACCTTTTGCATTGCTTCTTTTCCTTCATAGTGTCCTCATGCAATGCCTTCCTGTCCTTCTTCCATAATTAATGGTCTTTCTGCCTCCATAAAACATCTCCTCTTGATCTCATCAGGTCCCATCTTGTATAGCTTTCCAGCTATAAGTGAAAAATATAAAACACGATCTACTAGTTGTTTCTTCTGAGTGACTGTATATTCTGGAGGTGCCATTCTTGTTGACAAGAATTGGACTATATCAGTGAAGTGATCATCAATCTTTCTGATGGCTAGCAACTGTGCATCTGGCAGTGTATCCTCCAAACTAGTAGGTTCCTCTCCATGTTCCAACCTCGACAAGTGGTTAGGTCCTTTGTTCATTCTCCCTGGATTAACCATGATCTCAAAATCATATTCCTAAAATAGCAGAAGCCATCTGCATATTATTCCCCCCAACACTGGCTTGTTGACTAGGTATTTCAATGAGGAGTGATCAGAGAAAATATTAAAGTGTCCTCCCAACAAGTGGTGGAAAAATGTCTACAGTGCATACACCATGGCTAACCCTTCTCTTTCAGTGGTCGTGTAATTTATCTCAGCTATAGAGAGCTTCCTTCTAGCAAAGGCTAATGGGTGGTCAATATCTTCTACTCCTGATTGTGCTAATACTGATCCTAGTGCAATAGAATATGCATTGACATGAATGGGAAATTCCTTTCTCCAATCTGGAAAAACCAGAATAGGCGCAGTAACCATTTTTTGTTTCAATGTGTCGAAGCTTTGCTGACATTGTTCTATCCATTGAAACTGACAATATTTCTTCAAAATATTCTCCATGGGTGTTGTAATCTTTTCATATCCTTTAATGAACTTCCTATAGTATCCAGTATGTCCTAGCACAATGTGTTGTTGTCTGACTGAAGTAGGAGGGGGTAAATCGACTATAATGTCAATCTTAGATGGATCTACCAACAATCCCTGCTTACACACAATATTGCCTAGAAGCACTCCAAAGGGTGAAAAGAAGATGCACTTCTTCAGGTTCAGGGAAATCTGACATTGCCTGCACTTATCCAACATTAGTCTTAAACATTCAATATGATTTTGCAATAAGTTAAAAACAGTCCAATCATCAAAATATGCTTCTAGAAATTTATGTAAAAGCTCCTTGAATGCTTCGACCACCACCCTAGAAAATATGGATGGTGCATTCTTCAATCCAAACGACATCATTGTGTACTATTAGAATCCCCATTATGTGGAAAACATGGTCTTATGGAGATCTTCCTTGGAAATCCTGATCTGATGGTATCCTGAAAATCCATCTGTAAAAGAATATACCTCTTGTCCTCCTACATTATCTAACACTTCGTGAGTAAATGGTGTAGGGAATGGGTCATGCAAACAAGCTTCATTCAACTTCCTGATATCTACACAGATCCATATCTCCCCTCTATTCTTGTCTTGGACCACCATAGGGCTAATCCATTCTGAGTCTTCAACAGGTTCTATGATTCTTGCTTCCAACATTCTATCTAATTCAATCTTCACTTTCTCCTTATATTTAGGATTCAATCTGTAGGGTCTCTGCTTGACTGGCCTTGAATTTGGTTTCAAGGGGATATTTATCTCACCCATGGGCCCTTTAATTCCCTTCATATCAATGAACTTGGTTGGAAACAAGTCATGGTATTCATGTAGTAATTATATGATCTTTTCAATAGTGGCATCATCCCAATAATCTCCAACGTTGGCCAGTTTAGGTGCTTGCTATGTCCCAATATTGAATTTCTTAATTTTAATTGGTTGTCCAATGAAAGGTAGTTCGACTCCTGGTCCTTCTATGTCTTTCTATCCTTTTGTTTCTGCGATGTTCATGTTCCTGGGATCATCATCTTCATCTGCGTTGATATTGTAACAACCTTGCAATTTCTAAAGAGGTGCAGTCAATTCATCCTCTTCTTGCTCAACAGGGTGGGTAGGTGCCTCCTCAAAGACTCTATGTCTTACAATCTGTAGTGCTTGATCCACTGTAGGATATTGGATTTCAAATAAAAAGGTAGTTACAAAGTTCTGAGTCATACCTTTCCAATCTACAGTGATGAGGCCTAGTTCTTATTGAAGATACCAATTGATAGGCGTTGTTTCCAAAGTGTTAATAAATTTGTGCACCCATTGCTCTTGAGGAGTGCTACTCCATGCCTCCTTGCAACTTCGCACATGGTCTTTCAGACAAATTTGACCTGTGTATCTAACTTCGCAGCCTTCTACTTGCTCTAAGAAGCGTGTTGTTATCAAAGTGAGACATTGTACCCAGTTCACGATGTTATGCTTATGAAATCTCCACCATCTTGTTGGAGTTGCTTTCAGGGCCTCGTCCAGTGCCAACGGTCTCTGTTGTACTGGTACAATTTCTTCAAATTCTAGTAAGAAAGTCTCTAAATGATGCAACCCATCAAAGGTGGGAAAATTACTTACTGTTGTGTCAATCCAACAAACTTCTCTGGTCAGTCTATTACATCTCCGTGCAGAAAATTCATACATTTTGTTCTGTCAGTTCTCTAGTGCTTCTTCTGAGTCGAATGAATAGGTGTTGTCACTTTGCCAACTTAAGTTCCCATCTTCTGTAGGATTAATGTAATCCTGTTGTCTGGCTGTCAATTTGTAAATTTTTTATAGTTCGTATGTGTGGTCTTCTTCTCTGATAGGATCTGTATACATGCGACATTCATCAAGATCCAAAGGTGCAATGACCCTAAGGCCATCTCCTTCAAACATCATTCTTCTTTTCCTTAAGTCAACAACTATAGAATTATTGAAATCCCAATCAATTCCTAACAATGTGGGATAAGAACAACTATCATCAACTATATAAATCACCTCGAAGTCCACAAATGTTCTAACACCATCGATGTCCATAAGGACATGCTCCAGTCTTCCGAAGGGGCTCACAACTTGCTGATTGGCCATCCTAAGCCTGATGGGGGAATAGATCAACTTAGGTTTTCC
This sequence comes from Picea engelmannii, assembly GCA_009831015.1. Taxonomy (NCBI): domain Eukaryota; kingdom Viridiplantae; phylum Streptophyta; class Pinopsida; order Pinales; family Pinaceae; genus Picea; species Picea engelmannii. The sequence goes on along the minus strand of ML783534.1, from coordinate 715,827 downwards.
CATCAGTGCCCAGGTTTGCTTCGTCATGACATTGAATTTCGACCCTAAGTCGAGGACCACATAATCTATATCATAATATCCAATCTGAGCATCCAAGTGTAGTTCCTTATTTTTCCTTCTCTTTTTAGATACTTGGTGTACTGTTCTATTCAACAGGGGATCTACCTTTCCTAGCTCATATTGTCTGATTAAATTTTGTATCTCTTGGAAAACAATTTCATCCTTAATCAAATTAATGAAAGTACATAAGAATTTCATGAGCTTTCTTACCTCTTTTCCTTCTCCTGGCGGAGCAGACTGATCGAATGCCAGAGGCATTCCACATTCTCTTACTTCTGGCCATGTCTTTGATGAAGAACCCTAGTCTCTCTCGAATTCTTTTCTTGCCTCCTCAAATGTTTGTTTTTCTTTCCTTTCATCAAACACTTGTGTCTTCTCTGCAGCTTTTCTGACTCATGATTCTTTTGTGGTCTTTCCTGAGGTCACTATGTCTTCTCCTATAACAATTCCTCCTCTAGTTATTATAGTGACTCTGGGATCCTCTTCGCGGAGTTTTGAGATTAGTTGTACTTGTTGGTTTCCTCCTCGTCTCTCCTGAAGTTTGGATAACAATGCAGGACAATATTCTATGACATGTTCAAATGAGTTGCAGTAACTGCAAGTGGTACAAGGGTTCTGACAGTCCCTTGCCAAGTGACTTGGATGTGCACATTTATAACAAATGATATGACCTCGAACTTAGCCCATGCCTCATCCTCATCCTCTTCCTCTGAATCCACTGTGAGGGTTGATGTTCCCTCTTCCTAGGGAATTATACTGTGTAGTGTTCCCTTCTTGTTGTACTTTTCCTTGAATCCTATATGCATCTCTTGACCTTTCATGTAAGAGATCGTAAGCTCTACAGTCCTTCTCATCATGACCCATGGATTTACAGAATGTGCAGTAAATATTTGTAGGTGTCTGAACATATTTTTGCATGTAATAACATTTACCAGGGCGATGTCTATTTCTACATACCTCGCACCAAGGTAAAGTAACCTGTTTCAATGGGCTCGACGCTCTAGATTCCAAGTACTCATGAAATAGGGGATAGTGATCCTTATCATGGCCTTATTATTTGCACCTAATGCACTAGATATCTTCTCTTTTGTCTTTCCCCTTGTCTTTCTTCATATCCTCCACCTGCAGAGACAAACTGGTTAACTGACTTAAAATTTAACTCATACCTGAGCTGGATTCTCCCATAGGGGTTGATTCTAGTTTCATGGAGATCTCCAACGCCTCAGCTTGCGAAGAAATATTTTGTTGCATCAGAGGGACTCTGATGTGTGGTAGGAGGGAAAAAATGAACCATTCTTTACTCTTCTCATCTGGGATCTGAAAACTCAGGCAGCCTGTCAAGGTCTTAAACCTCTGATCAAACTCCCAAATAGGTTCAGCTACTTTATGCTTGACTTCCTTCAGCTCTGTAATTCATTGTGACTCTGAATTGGGCTTCTTGAACTTAGTAATCAACGTAGTCTTGATCTCGTTCAGCAGTTTCGGTTGTGCAACTCCTTGGACAAATTTCATGTACCAGCTCAGTGCACAGTCTCGTAGGTTAGTACTAAACTGAGCTCGTTTATCAACTTCATCGATGACATTATTAATACTCCATACAACCTCACATAGAAACCAATGCTAATCAGGATCTTTAGATCCATATCCCCTAAAGGTGGGTAACCTCATCTCATATGTCGTGGATATTCCTAGGTTTCTTGACTGAGTATGTGTTGAACTGCTTGTAATGGTGCTCTGAGTACTCTGATGACTTTGACTACTTTGATTACTCTGGTAACTTGATGTTGCTAAAACAACAGGATGAGTAACAGTACTTACCTCAATAGTCAGCGCAATTCCTGAAGTTTTTGATTCTTCTTGGCAAGGTTCTTCAATATTTTCTTCTCTTGGCCCAGCGGACCCTGAAAGTTCCTTGTTCAGTAGGTCTTTCTCTTCTCCACTGTAAAACCCTTCTTCCTATAGAAGATATTCATGATCTTTCTCAAACCAGGTCGCCAAAGGAACTTCTCTGAATATCCTTCCACTTCACATATGTCTAACCTCTGTGTCACTGTCGCTGTCTGAATTCTTAAACATTAGCTTTTCGATCAGACCAACTACTTTACCTTCAATATGTTATTCTCATGTAATAGCATCTTGATCTTCAACTTTAAGAAGTGGTAAAAATTTCCTCTCGGTCCCTTAAAGAAATGCCTCTTTCCTTGGCTATACGACTCAACTTTGTCAATGGAAAACTCGGTGATGTACCCTCCAATAGTGATATTGAACCAATGATCTACTTCTCTTGATATGGCGTTATCAAATCTCTTGACCTTCTTGATCAACGCCAACGTCCAAACCACAGGCGGTCTAGATCTGATCTCAAAATGGGTATCTTCTAACCTGGCTAACCACTCGTATAGCTCCTTATGAATCCCTCCAAAGAAAATATCGTGTATATCATTAAATATATACCTTCCCAACCAATCCTCTGTACTAAGCTTAGGGTTCTTGTTCTGGGCTTCTGCGAAGTCCTTATCCTGTTCTTCTATCCACTTCTGAATCTTTGTCTTCAATGGAAACCACCTTGACATTCCCTCAAGAAGATCCCAGTCTCGACAATAGAACCATTTTTTGGCACAGGGGAAGACCTAGGGTTCATCTCTAATAGCACACCAACAAGCCCTAACTACTGGCCCTTTCAGAAATACCTGCAGGGCAGATGCAGTCTCACCTGAAGTAGCAATAGGTGGTTGCAGGACACAGGTGTCTACAACCAGAGGAAATGAAAAGTGGATCTAATAGAATAACAACACAACATATGGATATCATTTACTAGCTTCAACCTACTTCGCACAGTATATCTCATATCTAGCACAATAATGCAATAACAGAATAGCAGAAGCAAAAGAATACAACATCAATCACACATAACACAAGATGTACGTGGTTCACCCTCTCCCTAGGGCTACGTCCATAGAACTTTTCTTTATAATATATTGTATGAAAGCATACAGTTCTATCTGCGCACTTAGCTGCAAATATTCTCTCTTTCTCTTTTCTCTCTATCTCCCTTCCCTATGCACCCAACTGCAGGGTTGATCTTCACACTTAGCTGAAGATCTTACAATATAGAATGCTCTCACATAACAATTTATCTCTCACATTAACAATAATCTCTCTTAATAACATCAACGAACCCTGAACGAACCCATCCTAGGTCCTCTTGACCTTTATTTATACATTACAATAGCTCACCGACAACCTTAGGCCGAAACCTAGGTGTAAAAACCCTAGATACCAAAACCCTAGGTGTCTAAAACCTTAGGTCAACTTGACCCATGTTTTTCAGGCTTCACCAGTGTATCTTTTCTTCTTTCCCATGAGGTGCTCCAAAGCATCCATTGGTGGATTTTTCCACTTGCTTAGTTGTCTATGATCCATCTTCCTTGCTAATCTTTCATCCTCAATCTTCTCATCCAACAAATTGCTTTCTCTTACTTTGTTCCGTCTTCTTTGCTCTTTTGCTCACTTCGACCCAATATCAATCACTGTGTCTTCCACGCAATTCACATTTCATATTTTCTTCCTTAATCTTCACTTACTTCCATAACCAAGGGCCAACAGGGTTGATAACCTATTGATGTATAATAAGAGGCTATACGTTCCTGATTCAACATATCTGGGACAATTGATTATGAATGAGTTCCATAGGAGGCCATACATCGCTCATCTTGGTTATCAAAAAATGGTTACAACATTTAGGCAACTGTATTATTGGCCTAAGATGAAGAAATACACTGCTCGATATATCTCGAAGTGTCTAGATTTCCAACAAGTGAAGGTCGAGCATCGACACCCTGCGGGACTATTGCAACCCATACAAATACCAGAGTGGAAATGGGAAGTGATTTACATGGATTTTATCACAGGATCTCCAAAGACAGTCAAACAACATGATGAAATCATGGTTGTGAAGGATAAGTTGAGAAATACAACTCATTTTATTCCCATAAATTCTACTTCTAAATCCATAGACGTTGTTAATGTTTTTCGTGAAAGAGATATTCAATTTGCACAGTTTTCCCAAAACCATAATTTCAGACAGAGATACCAAGTTCACCTCAAATTTTTGGTGAAGCTTGTTTGCAGGTTTAGAGATGCAGTTGGAATTTAGTATGGCCTACTATCCTCAAACTTATGGTCAGACCTAAAGGGTGAACACCATGCTAGAGGATATGCTATGAATGCATGTTATGCATAAATCCAAGCAGTGGGAAGAATATCTACCTTTGGTAGAATTTGCGTACAACCATGGTTATCAAGAATCATTGAAGATGAGCCCATTTGAAGCTCTATATGGTATGAAGTGCACAGTTCCAATTATTTGGGATAGTCTAGTGGACAAAGTTACACTTGGACCTAAATTACTAAAGGAAATGGAGCAAGCAATGGTTTAGATAAGGAAGAATCTGTAAATTTCACAAGATAGACAAAACAACTATGATGATAGCAAGAGAACCCCCAAAGAGTTTAGAATAGGAGACCGTGTGTATCTCCAGGTGAAACCCAAGAGAAGTTCCTTGAAAGTAGGGATGCGTGCTAAGTTGGCTTCCCGATACCGAGGACCATTTCAAATCCTGGAGAGAATAGGACCAATAACATACAGAATTTCTTCACCACCCACTATTAGAGCACATAATGTATTCCATTTGTCTTTTTTAAATAAATATGTGCATGATTCTAATCACATTATTGATTGGACTGTAATATAGGTGGAACCGGAAGTATAATTCCAGCTAGGGCCCAAATGAATACTGGACAAGAAAGAAATGATGCTCTGAAACTGAGCCATCACGGAAGTCAAGGTGCAATGGAATCATTTTGGAGATAATGAAGCTACATGGAAGCTGGAAGATGCCATGATATCGGCATACCCATTTTTGGTTACTATATAATTGTAAAAAGCATGGTGTTTTAAACATCGAGGACAATGTTTCATTAAGGGGGAGGGGAATGTAACACCGTATTTTCTCCCAAGACTGTAATTATGCACAAACTTCATATGTTAATAATATGAGGCATGTAATTGGTTTTTGATTTAATTTAAACACCAAACTGATGACTGATAGGGAATAAACTTTATAAGTACTAGACATGTAGACCAGAGGAAATTGATGAATTAGAGGACTGATGGGATGGTTGAGTGAAATGAAGATGAGATGCTTCAGTGAAGAAAATAGGAATCTTTCACGACAACCTTATCTATGCTTACAAACATGATGATTTCACCACCAGCACACGAGAATGATGGAAGAGACCAAGTGAACATTAAAGAGAAGGTCATAAAGGTGGTTGGGTAGTGATGACTGCCACAATTGGCCCATGCATAGAAAGAACATCCAATTGAATGACTGACATGAATGTACCACAAACTTCTCCTTCATATTGAAAAAGGGTGGATTGTAGGTTACATCTGTAGGATTCAACATAAATCCCAAGGGAATGGAGAGAGAATGAACAAGTAGTGGGAGAAACAGGAGAGATCAGATGGAAAAAATTAGATGCACAGAGAAGAGAAAGGGATTGGAGATGAGCAATAAACTGCAAAAGTGCAGATGAGTTGATTAAGAAAGAAAAGGATATCTTTCTATATAAAATAGGAAGCTTGTCCAAGTTTATGATGATCACCTTGAACATAGATGAACTAGATTCCAAACTAGAGAAATAATGGGCTACAACTTGGTGCTTGCTAGATAGAAACCGACACTGGAAGGGGAGCTCGCCGAGGGACTGCTAAGCAGAGAAGGGAATCCCTTGTGCAAAGGAAATCCAGTTGAGAAACCACCTGATAAAACTATAGAGACTGAGAGCTCAGTGGGAAGTGGCAACTTATGCTGTGTCAAAGGGAGAAGGAGAGTAACCTTCTCAGATCATTGTAAACTTGGATTCCTGCTGAGTCAATTTCCTTGGTGGTATCATGGCTTGGCATGGGGTTGGCATGTTGTAGGAAGTGACTCTAAAACAAGGCCTAAGGTTGGGAGGAAAGGCGTCCTCTCTCAGTCATTTGGATTGAATCATTCCTTTATTAGATAAGTTTTCGTCTATATTGAACTGACTATGGATGACCTATGTGAATTCTTAAGAATAGAATAGTTGTGTGTTAGTGCATATGAATGTTTAAATCCAAGAGACTGTTTGTATAATTATCCTATGTCTTGAATGCAATAAGACGAACCATGTTGTGATGCATACTAACGTTTGGTTAAATCGTAAAAATGAATGAGTGTAAACTGCTACCTGCTCGAATACCCTATATATTCCATGTATAAAGAGTCTACAATTAATGCAAGGCCTTAGCATTAAGTTCGATAGATAGTAGAAGTTTAGGACCATCTAGAGTCCTTGAAAGTCATAGAACGAAGTATTGCAGAGCTCAAAAAATAGATAAGTCCTTAGAGAGAACATTATCACTCCATAAACCCAGTGTATGTTGGTGAAGGTCCTTAACTATTGATCCAGAGAGATCATGACCATTGATCGGTGGGAAATTAGGGTCATTGGATCGGAGAAATCCCATGGAAGTTGTGTAAAGCACCCCAAAACAAACCCGTTGGAGTGAGACCTTCAGAATAAAATCTCATGTACCGTGAGAATAAATCCGAAGAAAAGACCCCAAAGTTTGACTAGTATGGACCGTAGATATTTAAGTGCGAGGAATGAATTGTATGGCATTGATCATTGTGAGTTCCATAAGTAAGTCAGAAGGGTGAGAACTGATAGGGAACGTGAGTGCCAATATGTACTTCAGTAGTTGATTAGGTGGAGAGATTGAGCGTGAACCTTGCTGGCCCAACGTTGACTACTTTCAAAGTACTACCTTGATGGATTCAAAGAAATTCTTCGATGGCCTAGAAGTGTGAGTTCGATGGAGGGAAGATCTCGACCATAGATTGGAAAATAGAGAGAGGGAACGAAAATCATCGATTTACCATGAGCCTTGTCTAAGTTATCAGAACAAAGCTTTAACTTCATGGCTGACATGGCTCGCCAGCGGGGCAGCTGGAGTGAGTTTAGAGTGGCAGGTGTTACTTATCCATAAGTGGATGAGTCGAGTGGAGTCTACCAAGTGGGAAAACCTTAGGCTCCAAATCAATCCCAACAATCTATTGGGTGATTGTGACTTATGCTCATGATCGTCCATTAAGGAGAAGGGTATATTCCTCAATACCTTGGTCTGGGAGTAAGGAAAATTCTTGAGTCGTTCTAGCTCCAAACAGATGGCATCAATGGGGAATATTCTTCGATACCATATCCATTAGAGATAAGTCATGAGATTACTAGTAAATAGTATGAGAAATACCTCTGATGGTTCTGTGTGGAGCAGACTCACTTGGTTGCAGAATTTCACAGGCACCACGTAGGTGCAACGTAGTCGTCATGTCAGATGGTGAATGTGTCGAGTTGTCATGTGGACACCACATGTCAATGGTATATAGGTAGAAGACCGAGGAACTATATAAATTCCATAACATTCGATGTAGGACTCAGTTTTAAGAGAAATAACCATCGTTGGAAATCTCTTGATGAGTAGAAGACAATGAAGTTGTAAGAGAGGGGATTGGGATAGATAAGAAAAAGTGATAATTACAATACCCCATCCATTAAAAGGACACATAGGGGTTCGAGTGTGTTACACTACACCCAAGTCCAGATATGACAAGAAAAACCTCCAAAAATTTGTGTTCCAACAGGTCCGAGGAAGGCAAAGGATTTCTTCCTGACAAGATAGGGAGAACACAAATTATGAAAACAAGGGTTTTCATAGGGGAAGGAAAATCTCAAATGCAAGTGGAAAAGGGGACTTTCAGGGCTATAATGAAATTCCATCATAAGGATGCATTCCTCTATTACGTTTTTCCTCTAGCCCAGGGCTCTAATTTATACTCAGACAATTGGAGTAGTTATGAATGGGCTATAGGAGGTCGGGAACCTAGGGAACCCATCAAATCCACCTGAAATATCAGGATTTAATATTTTTTTGAGCCAAATTAACATGTATTTAGGTTTCTAACTAGCAAGGCACATATGTACACAAGTTGCTTTAAGAAGAGTCACGTACATCAAGCAAAATGAGGTTTTTAAAGTATTTTTTGTGAGGAAAAGGGGGATTTTCATCCTGCAAGAAGGGAAAGCAATGTAATTGAGGCCAATGAGTCATCATGAGAATATGTGGTGTAAAATGATTCTATAATGGAGACCTTGAATAAAATTATAAGCCTCATCTCGATATTTTTGTATATTCCTAGATCCTATGATTGCTTCTTAAACCATGATGATGTTGTCCACTATATAATGCTTTCACATGAAGCCACCTTCATTGTTATATATGATTGTGGGGAGAATAATTTTTAACCAGATTGCCACAAATTTTCTCATGATCTTGTAAGAGGAATTATATAGAAAGAATGGTCAAAACTTGGAAAATGAGGAAGAATTTTCTTCTTTTTGAATGAGCACAATAAATGAACAATTTATGTTTCCTCCTATTCTACATGAATTTTGGACATATTGCAACATTATTTTTAAATAAGTTTTGATTAGACTCTAGTAGGATTTGTAGAAATGAATAGAAAAACCATCATGGCTTGGGTCTTTGTCAGGAACCAAGCCCCAAATTGTATTTAAAATTTCTTCTTCCTTGGTGGGTTTTAATAAGTTTCCTTTCTCCTCAGGGGTGATGAAAGTCTATATATTTTCCAACATTGTTATGATTAATTCTAAATTGACCCATTCCTGTTTAAAATACAATGTCTTAGAATGAGTTTGGGCCACATCCCTTATTACTAGACATATTTTTGTTCCATCCTCCATGGTTATCTCATTAAAATTGTTTTTAATCCTTCTTTCTTTGGCTTGTCTATGGAAGAACATTGTATTTTTGTCATTGAATTTCAACCACAAACTTTGTGACTTTATATGCCACATTTCCTCTTCATCTCTGAGCACCTTTGAATCTTGTTAAATGTAACATCCCCAATTTTAGTCCCCAAAGATTGTAATGTAATTGTATATATGCGAGTTAGGCTAGTGAGCCAATATTATTGGGGAAAAGAGACCATATTGATTAATATGGGTGGGGATTGAATAATATATCATGAACATTGAAATGATTAATAAAATAATAATCATTGGTTGTGATACGAGAGTGATGAAATTGATGGGGGGGTATGATTCCACAAGGGATAGGGGTCCAAGGGGGAATTATTCATGGGTATTAATCCAACCCACATTCTTGAAGTATTATCATTGTGTAAACCTTATATTTGTTGTTGAGTCTTCCTAATTCCAATAATTAAGCTCATGTAAGAGGGTGGGTGTGACTGTTAGCACCAGAAGTCACCTCTGGATTATGATAGAGGTAAGATTGATACCATCGGTTTTATATGTCATAGTAATGTATTAGGTTGGTCGAATGGGGACTGACCCAAGAGAATATCACTTTAACTCAAAAACTAGGCCCGACATGCACGAGAAGTGAGGTCTTGATCTAACTTTCATCAGTAAGATGAGATTAAAATGAGCAAAGGGAAGACTTGGTGAGGATGGTGAACGAGACTATTATGGGCATCCGACCTTCCAATAGCTCGAAGAAGAAAAATAGGGCACTGAAATGTGCCTAAATGACATATTCATAGCTACATACTGATCAAACCTACATCATACTATGTAGACACAACCACTCAACTGGATCCTCCAATTCCAAGCCTTTCAGTGTAAGAGGGAGAAGATGACACAAGAAACTGATTAAAACTGATGAAAATATTGCAGTGATCAAACCTACATCATCCTACAACATCACCACCCTTGACTGGATCCTCCAATTTCGAGTGTTTTAACACAGTGTTTACAAAGAGACGGAAAGAGTGTAACTTTCATTAAACAAGAAGTCTCAAAAAAACAAATACATAACCAGGAAAACAAATGCTTCATCAAAACATTACAATCAGGAGCTTAGCTCAACCATCGGCCCTTACAAAAATAAAAAAACTGAGTATATATACTCAGAGAAATTCGCCATTGACAGCGGGAGAGTTGTTGAGCCATTAAAGTCCAAACTAGTGTGTGCAGGCTCTTCTGTCAGGGGAGGCTCAGGTCAGCATGGCTTCTACAGGAAATCTCACAACAAAGAAACCTTGGGATGACTCTCTGCCAGAACCTCCATGCCTTACATTTAAGGAGTGAGGCGAGGTTTCAACCACCTCCTCCCACCTTCATTTACTTCTTGTAGGGATCAGGATCAAGGTCGAGTTGAATTGGAACCTGGAGAATGCAACGACCCCTCCTGTAGTTAAAACTGGCGCTATTCCCCCTTTTCGTGGCCTTTTCTATCGCCTCAGGCAACCATGAGTAGTGACCCTGTGCATATTTTCAAAGGAGCTTTTGACACTTCTTCTTTAGGGATATTCCACCACACTAGTGTCCAAGATCCCCGGTGACTAAAACTGTGAAACGACCCTCCATATCAGCTATTAGATCTGGATTAAATTTGACGGCCAAGATCTATTAGAACTAATGGCCACGATGATCCCTTGAAGGCCCGAATTGGTCAGCCCTATCTTCCACATGACCCCAGGGCCATGACCGTCCACGATGTTGGAGTCGCCCTTGTTTTTCACGTCACGAAATTTTCGATTTTTGATACTTGAGATCCAAGTTTCTTTTCTTCTCCTTCTGAAATCATAAAAATATGAAATATTGTCCCATGGATAGAAATGCTTTGTCACTTTCAAAAAAGGTCCATTGTCGCAAGTATGTTTTTTCTTTTGGTTTTTTTTCAGGGTCTCGCAAGTCAGATACTTTATTTTTTTAATTCACAAGTCCCGAGTCGCGAAAACGCGAACCCGGTTCTAATTTTCGTCCAAGGCTTTAACTAGGATAAAAACTTTGACCCATGATTAGACGTCGTCGGGGTTTCGCGCCTCGGCATCCATCAGACTTAAGTTTTTGTTCTTGCAGCCCCGATAGCCGAGGACACGATGACTTTGTGATAGCCTTGGTTAGAGACTAAGGGTAAAAAACTAACCATGGTTAAATTTGGTTATCGGCAATTCGTCACTCGGCATTTTCTTTCATCGAGTTAAGGTGTCCAAAAGTCCGATTCACAAAGTTGCGACATAATTATAGCGAGATTAATTATTCGCCTAATTAAAGATCTCCTTCTTATGATTTGAGTCTTAATTATCGCCACATCGCAATATCGCAACTCGACATATCATTCTTCCAAAATCTTGTCTTTGAATTCCCGAGTCGCGATATGACGATTAGGTTAGTTATATGATTAAGGATGCGCCAAATCACGGTCGCCGTTAATTATGTTAAAATCGGCACTCACAGTCTCACGAGTTGAAGAGTCAACATATGAAAAAGAAATTCACGATGCAGCGAAAAGCGAGAAAATCATTTAAGTCGTTAAGATTTGTAATTTTAAATTAAACGAGATCCGTCCCACGCATCGAGGTTGGCACTCTTCACGAGGTATTTTCTTGCTCCCCATAACCTGACTGCCTGCCAAACCGCCGAACATTGATGGCATTAATGAAGAATTAGGGTAAAATCCACGAATAAATCAGATCGGATTTATACAATAAATTTAGTTTTATTTAAGATTTGACAGACCTATTTCAAAGGTACAGGATTTTCAAATATATACGAGAGTTTCATCCATTTTAAACATTTCTCATAAATGCACAGAGCTCACTTTTCTCCGGGGGAACTCATTTCCGCATGTATACACAGGTCTATTGCAGAAGAGCGAAAAAGCAAGCATCGGCCATGGAACCAAGAAGAGCAGCGAAAGCAAGTGTCGAGGTTGCAGCGTAGGGTCCAGACAACGTCTTAGATACTTCACCTCGGACTGGCGGCTCAGTACCCACCTGGTCGTTTATCTCAGACATCCTACAAACCGAGTTGGTTAACTACTCAGACTCCGATGACAATGAATTTGAAAAGGATGATCTGAACACAAAATATAAGACAATTGTTCAGTCGGGGATGCACCTGGTTGCAACCAGACCTCGGTTTCTCCCATACTATGACATGATCCGATGGGCATTGGATCATGTCGACTTACCCACCAGAACCATCATAAATGACCGACGGAACACGGTCGGGACTTTCAGACCAGAACATATCCAATCTATGTATAAGCTCCCAACAACTTTTGAAAATACGTATGGCAAAGAATTCCTGGAGGAATTCAAAAAGAAGGAATGCGAGGAATATGACAAAACCATGCCTAGTTTGATTAAAGATTGGGTCTCGCGTTCCGCAACATTTAGAGCAAATGTCAAGGGTGTGTATTCAATTTCTTCATTAGAGCCACAGTATATGTATGTGGCGATGATGACTTGTCAGCTTTTCGGATGGGAAGATACTGCCCATTTCTACATTCAGTGGGTACCTCTCATCTCTCGGGTAGCGGAAGGTTGCTCATTTAATTGGGACAAGATGCTCTCTGACAGTTTGTTCAACAGAGTCACAGAGTACCAGGAGAAAAAGGCAGTTGGGAAACCATCCGGATTCTTCATGTCCACGTATATCATGGATGCAATATGCTCCATGACACATTTTCCTTTGATGAATTGGGCTTGGAGTCCAACCGAAGAAAAAACTGTGCATGAGTACCACAACAAGTTGTGGGAAAATAACGCAAATAAATTTATTTATGAGATTTTCAACTGGGTGATGGTGCCCCTGCACATCGCCATTTTTGGCCTTTCGCCACCCCGCATCTCGGATAGCATTCTTGCGAATCTGAGCAGTATCGCGGACTGGTATGTAGCAGAAGAATTCTCCTATTTTAGAGTTTTCGGAGCCGTTTTTCCTCCTCTGGCGCTCCCACAATTTATCTCCGACAAACTGGCATGTCACAATATTGCTCGACAAACAGTGATCGACGGCGTAAGCAAAGAGCTGAAAGCGTCATCAAAGAAGGTATGGCCGTTTTTCCCTATTCGGCTTAATTCCTATTCCTTATTAGATTTCGGACATGCTAAGGCTGAGGCTGCAACCTTAGAATACTTGAGCCTTGTCTCTATTGAGTACAAAAAGCATGATCCTCAAAGGGTTGTAAGCACCCATTTGGGAAATTGTGGATTAAAGAAGTTTGAACACGAATGCTCACCCTTGGATGATGTTTTCCGAGGGGCGAGGTCCTATACGGAAGTGCAATTTCAAATCAGGTCTCTAGCACCCGAAGACAGGGATTCTGTTTTAAAATTTCAGGAACATAGGAAAAGATGCCTCCCCGTTGTGCTGGGAGGTTTGGGACTTTCCAAGGATAAAGAAAAAGAGGCCGAAAGTTCTGAGGGGCAAACTTCCAATCCTGAAAAACGTCAGGAAGGGGAGCAGGAGAAGAATCCTGACTAGGAGAAGAGTCATGAGCAGGAGAAGAGTCCCGAAAAAGAGAAGAGTCCCGAACAGGGAAATAATCGCGAAACAGAAAAAGGGACAACTGACCCACCCAAGGAACATGGTCCAGAGGTGGAAGTAAATCCGGAGACAGGGACAGAGGCAAAGACCTCTAATCCTCCGAAGGAGCAAGACTCCTTTGATACACCAGGTAAGGCCACGAAGCAAATCGGGGAACCTATCACCTTTGTCACCCCTTTACAGTCAACACAAGGAAACATACAGAAGGGATGGATTTTTGGAGAAGAACTAAGGCCAGTCAGAGCGGAAGAACTTCCTCCCAATGAATTTTTCTTCGACAAAAAGAGAAAGGCAGTTGTGAAAAGGGAATTCTCCCGGGAGGAAGCATCAACTGTCAAAAAGTTCAAAGTGATGACCGATGGGATGAACAAAAGGAAAGATGAATTTGCCACGGAGATTGCAAGGACACTGGGAGCGTACGCGACGACAAATCAATTCTCGTTTGGGGCATTAAAGAATCAGCTCAAAGCAAAGAATCGCTTGATCAAGACTCTTGAATCCCGAGTAGCTTCGACTGCAGAAGACGCTAAGAGTCAAGCGAGTGGAGCAATAGAGCTGGCCAAGTTGGCCGATAAGAAAGAAATCGAAGTCCTCAAAACCAAGCTGGAACAAGCAAACTCAGTGATCCGAGAGGGTCGAGTGCAGTCGGGTCAGCAGAGGGAGAGGATCACACAGTTACAGGCTCAGTTAGAGGTCGCAGAAGGCCAAGTTATTGACATCGAGATTGTTAAATCCCGAGCAATTGACATTCGGAGCAGGATCTCTTATGCTCAACAAATTCTGCTAAACAAAGTAGGGGAGTTTCGAGAAGACTGCCTGTTAATGCATCCGATTTCTGAAAATCTCATTATCAAGGAAAGAAACGCAGAAGCTGCTTGGATCACCTTCCAAGAAGCAGTGATAGCCACCAACAATCGATTTTCAGCAAAGGTCCCCGGACTCATCATTGCCGAACAAACTAGGGGTAATATTTTGTTAAAAAACTGGGAACATGATATTACTTTAAGCAAGGAGCAGGCTCAAAAAGTGACGAATTCGCTAGAAGAAACTTTCAAAGTCATGAATGGTGAGCTGTTAGGGATGGACAGTGGAAATGACACAGAGACGCTAAGGCAGGTGAATATAGAGCAGATCTCCCTCGGCATGAAGGAGAAAAATGAGAGAAATTTGGCAGAGATCTCTAAGATGGATAGAGTAGACATGGCTCAAATTGATGAACATTTGATTCAGCCCAGCACACAACTCGGCGCCCTTGATATTGTTGATGCACATATGGGGATTAAACTTCCACAATTAGCCCGAGAGTGCTATTTTTCCGAAGCCATTTGTCGAGCAGAGCCGTCACAGCTTGTATCCCAATTCGTGGAAAGATGTAAGATATGCACTGAGTCTATGCAAAAACAAGCACCTGGCCCTTCTTGAAAATGGAGTAGAAGAGATGGAGTGATTTCGCTCCTAACAACTGCCAAACGGAACTGTCACAACTTGTATCCAGTTTTACGGACAGATGTATCATATGCACCGAGTCACATAAAGGAAGCACCTGGCACTTTTTTGAAAATAGAGTATGAAAGAGAAAATTTGTATAAATAGATCACCAAAAGAAGAACCAAAGGGCTGGACTTTTTGGGATCAAATTGTAATAGAGTTTTTTGCATGAAGGAAGTTAATACAAGCAAATTTGGAGATTCCTAATTCCGTCACGACTGTGTTGCAAGTTTGTTTCGTTATGTTATTTATTTCTTTTCATTTTGCTCTACATAATTGATGTGTATCACTATAATTTAGTACGACCACTACTATAGTGAAAGGGATTTTATTTTTCTGTAATTGTCTCTTGTCTTTCCTTTGCACCAGCTTTAGCGGGTGTAAGACCAATTTGCATTTATAGAATCATGTATTTATTTACACTATATCAATTATGTCTGTGTTAGTTTCTTCTTCTATGTATGTGCGAGTTTCCTATTGACAGGAACCTTACGTTGTCTTCAGCTAAACGTTTTTCTCTCATCCCACATCTTTTTATTGAAAA